>JANHFJ010008269.1:35124-46044 GCA_032468195.1 Cerberus rynchops
CTTCAAGGAACAAAACCTTTTAACCAATCATTCCAGTCCTATTTCTATATTTATTTGTTATGTTACTAAAAGTGCTATACGGCAAATATTGTGTTCATCAATTTTCACAAATTAACCTATTAGTATTATGTTACCTCTGAACTTCTGACGACCAAAACCATCTCACAATGTTTTCATTCCTTATTGATAAAGTTTCAGTTTTTAATTAAAATGCTAATTGGATGAGAGAAAAAACATATAATAAATGGAAAGAACAGACTTCAAGTAAGACTGAGAATTTTGATTTTTTTCTGAGACAGGGATATCACAGGAACATCTTGTACCCTAAATAAATGTGATAGAGGAAATTGAAATTTTTTCAAACATCATAAATATAATTCTGCTTGTCTGAGATTTTAGGTGAGATTGTCTACATGTTTCAGCTTTGGAACTGATTATATAATTGATTTACTATGATGTAGTTCTGGAGGTGGTAAAATCAAGACTTTTTAAAAAGCCCTCCTTATGGAGTTCTACAATTTTAACTGAAGTTTAGCACTAGTACTATTGTTAGATATTTAATCCATTAAAATATGAACTGAAAATGAAATACAGCAAGACATTGGAAAAGGCAGAACATAGAAGAAGAGTTTTCTCATGCATTAGCCTGATCTTGCGCCCATCCCTACTTCCTACCAGCACTCCAGTCTGGATATACTGGATAGCCTCCACCACCCCAGGGACCAGCCAATAATAAGTACTGCTTCTACCACCAGACAAATTCTCTATCACCACGCTAGCACCTGGCAGCCCAGCACCCAGCAGCTGATGGGTGGCTCCAATCCAGCATATGCCACCATCATTTGTATCGTTGCTATGGTTACCACCAAGAGTGATTTCTGGATCTAGCCAATCAGCTCCAGTTCTAGCTTCCTCTCCAGCTCTTGGACCATTTTTGATTCTAATTTTGAATGGTCTCCCACAGGACCATTTCTCACCAACTGCTCTGGAGATGCCAATTATCCCTCCTGCTAATTGCCACTGAAAGTTCCAGAAGATTCTCTCCGCTCCTTCCAACACCTTCATCCCCCAACCTTCCTAAACATACTCAACCATTTTACTCTGGTGCCTGTCACAGATTACCATTTCGTTTTGGCACCATTACAGAAAAATAAAAAAAGGGACTCAACTGACCCTATCACATGATCTCTCCATTGTTGAGAGTAATGTGCGACAAATAGAGAAATACAGAAAAGAGGGGGACATCTCAGAGATGCTTGAAGCTGCTCAGATTTTTCATAAATGTGCTCTTCAGAGAGAGGTTGCCTCTTTCTGAAAAGAGAAAGAGAAAGAAACCAAAGCAGGAAATTGTATTATCAGTTTTCCCTTCCACTTCCCATATTTGTCCATTATTTGTCTTTGAGTGACTGTACTGAGAACTACAAAGAATTAGTAACAAGATCTAAAGATAGAGCCCAAAAATTACATTACAATCCTTGTCTATGCAGGATAAGATATAAAATCAATTTTTTTGAGCAAGTCATAATCCACACATAATCTAAATTAACCAAAGCCTATGAATCAATCATGTATAGCATGTAGTTGTCTTATATTTACCTGAATGTCATTGTGAAGACCTCTGGTTTGAAACTACTAAATAGAGGGAGGTACTTTTAAACCCTCTTCTTCTGTGTGAGGCATAAATAGGAAATGGAGAGGAGAAAAACAAAGGAGAAAAGCAGACAATCCAGGAAAGAAGAAATGGATGATTCTCATAGTTGTATTATGAAGGTAGATATTGATCAAGCAGTGTGAAAAGAGAACTGAAGAGGAAAGGAGAGGGACATTTACCTTGTGCTGGTCCCTGGTTTCTCAGTATACACTCTCCCAGCCTTCACTGCTGCTATAATAATATTCATCCTAATAAAATTTAATGACTGAAGAATTATGTAAGCTAGTTGGATAAACGATGTTGCACAGTATGTCAAACGTTCAGCTTTCCAGAATGAAATTTTGCCAAAACGAGACTGGCAAACTTTGTTTGCTCTGCAGATGGTGTACGAGTCTCTTGTGGTATCATATTAAATTATATAGGCAGTCAGTCAACTCTATAATGCATTGAGCTTAGAGGTGCAATATGCATTGAGTGTTCTGTCAAGAAATGGACTCGGAAGCATAGTACAGCTATGCAAGACAGCAAAAGAGAGAGCTGTTAGGAAGGAGGACTCCTTAGCTGTTAAAATGATGACTTGGATAGTATACAATGGGATGTGGAGCATTTTGCCTCAAAGGTAAGGGATGCTGCAGTGTTTGCTGAATTTTTTTTCCAGGCTTATTGCTGTGATTGATTATCTGTCCGAAGGATTTGGATATTTTCTTTCGGTTGTTACATTTTAATTTTTCTGCTAGCTAATACTACTTGTATGTTGCATTACCTAGCTGTGATATTGTGGTAGTAACAACTATTGCGGTCAACAGTTTAATGAAATTACCTCAAATAAACTGAAAAATGTGTGTGTGGGGAAGGTTTCATTTCCAAACAAATGTGGAATATAAATCCTAATCCATCTCAGATCAGCAATAACTAAAATGCAGTGTCATACAAAAGAAACTTGGAAATATGCATTTTTCATAATGTAGCCTCTCCCAACTGTCAGAATTGCTTCATGTTTTAGAATAACAACATATCTTTTATCACCAAGCACTTTTTAATTTCAGGCCCTCTTTATTCTGGGAGTAGCTGACCTCTCACAGTTGTGTATTATTATTTCTGAACGTGTTTGATGAGGTTTCCCAATGGGAAGATCAGGAAGCCCTTTGAATGTGTTCAAGAGCCTCTATTGTGAACAGCTGCATGTGTCCTTCATGCTTTAACACACACACACACACACACACACACACACACACACACACACACACACACAGAAAATATATTGGATAAACTATCATTGTGCATGAATGCTTATGGTATTTAAAGCTGAAGTTTTTAAATAATGGATTTCTTAGCTAGAAAGAGGAGAGTGGACATTTATAATAGCCGTGCTATTGGCTTTAAATGATATGTGCTGAATGTGTGCACTCAGATTGTTTTAGAATCACAGTGGATAGGATGCAAATCCTCATGAGCAGACTTCCCAAATGGGCTGACCTACTGGAAATGGGAAAAGGTAATTTTTGCTAATCCCGTTTTCTTCCAGAGCTGACCTGGAATGCTATGTGGTCCTCCAGAGAACATGAGAACGTACAAAAGGCTGCAGAAAATTGATCAAATTCTTCTTTGCTTCAGTACAGCTCTTGTTTCTGCATTCCCATTCACAGAAAGACTACCCTGGATAGAACCTAGTAGGACTTTTAGAGATTCAGACTGAAACACAAAATGTGATTCAGAAGACACACGCATGCCTGTGTAACATTATTGGAACCACCTTAAAACTAGCTGTGTCTTTCCTTGGGCTCACACTGCTGCTTTTCACAATTGAGGCACAACCCCAGGAAAAGTTGTACTTGGATATTGGTTTTTATATCAGGTGCTACCTACATGGCCAATGAAAAATCCAAGGTATGTTTAGTCCTTTGAATGTGGCTCTCCTTTCAACCTTAACATTTAAGAGCATTGAAACATCTCCTGCACATTATAAATTTTTAAAAGATACATGCATGCCAATTATAAACCCAGCTTTTCTATTTTATTATCTAGGATTTCTTCTCTCCTTTTCCCAAAATTCAACCGCACAGCCAGTTTTGCCATTTAGAATCTAGTCATGAAAGGCAAGGATAGGGGGCTCAGACCCATACAAAATTTCCTTTTAAATGATGGGTTTCTGTGATTTCCCCAGTTATTTATAATATAAAATATACTAAGATCAATTAAATAAAATTAAATTTACTGTTTTTGCTATTGTAATTCCACTGTTTTGTTATCCTCTTTTATTTCTTTATTTTTTTCAGCAAGAGGCTATAAACTGCTTGGATTGAAATATTTACCCCAATCAGTCAGTCAGTCAATCAATCAATTATTCTCTCCCCCCCCCCATCAAATTGACATTCCAATTTCAAGGTCCGATTTTTTCTGTTGGCCTTTTACTCTGAGATGGTGAAAAGTTTCATTGAAACTTTTCTACGTAGTATCTTCTTCTAGATATAGTCAGCTTCAGATCAACTTCAGCTTGGCTGTTTTAGCAGTAAACTGCAAGTTGAAATCCAGAACAACTGGGAGACCCCAGAATGTGTAAAGAGGGATTTTCTAATTAATAGAATTTATTTCATAGCAAATAAATTATTTTTATTTTACGGCAAGAATTTTTTAAGAGTTTGAGACTTCAAAAACAGCCGACTTAGGCCTCTGGACCAGTACTTTATTGTGCAATCATGTAAGAATCAGCCATGTTTCATTATATGTTGTAAACTACTTGGAGTTGTTTTTGAGTCCAGCAATATATAAATGTAATAAACATTATAACACAACTTGGGAAACAAGGAGGGTTGCTATATTCAATTCAATCCTTTATTGTCAGTGCAGAACATGTGTGCAGCGAAATTGAGTATACATGAGTCATATTTTGTTTTTCTCTTTTCAGGTGAAAATACAAGTATAAAAGTAGTATTGAAATTATAATGAGAACAAAATTAATTGTCTTTGCCAGAAGAATAATGACAGTGGCATCTTATGTTACTCTTTCCTTTAATCAATATCTTTGTAACATTGATTGGCTCCATATAATCGAAGGTAGAACAAAACAAGGTTGGAATAAAATAGTGAACAGCAGTTGAGAAAAATTCAAGGTGCTAGGCCCTTAATTTGCATTAGGATATTCCAAACAATTCTGTGCTGTTGTTTTTTTCTTACTTCTTATTAGTTATGTTTTATTTAAAACATAAATTATGCAACCATGGAAAATGAGTATTTCTGAGAATAAGTAGTAATGCATCTCATCATCAGATTGATGCATGTTGTTTGCATACTGTAGTCACTTTTAGAAGTGATTGGCTTGGAGTCAGCAATTAATGGATGTGGGACTCAGGTCTGCTGCAGATCGGTTTCTGAAAAATATTTTCAGTTGTAAACATATCTCGTCTTCCTTTATCAAGTCTTTTAAGAATGAATGGACATTTATTGCTTAACAATGTATGGTTTACATTCTGAAGACACTGTTTGAATGAACACCTTATAAACAGCCATCTGTGTAATTGCAAATATATTTCTATGGGAGGTTGTGTAATAAATATTTTGTTCCCAATAATACATTTACCCATTTGAATTATCAGTTGTTATCGTTTTGTTGCTAAGCTGAAAACAGTTTTTGTATTGTCTGCATATGTCAGAATTTTATTATTTTTTTTAATTACACATTATGTATAAGAAACTAAATGAAATCTAATGTGTGCGTTCATGCAAATTAAATATGTAGCATTTTCTTAGTATTTTTCTACTATCTTCATTGTCACTTCCTTTTGATGTGGATCATGAGATTTTTCAAATTTGAGTATTGAATTACTTACATTTATTGAAAAAGTAATAGGATCAATAAAAATAAAAGATGTGCTCTGTATTAACTTCCCCGATTTCATATTTTTCAGATGTGTTGGACTACTAACCCTATACTGTATTTCATAGTGAGCATGGTTTGGGGACTGGTCTAAATGAATTTCCCTTTATGCGTCTATAATAATAATAAAATAATCACTGTATAAAACATTTACAGTGTATTTATTTTTACAGTGCATTGCTTTTAATAAACATCAACATTTATTCATCCTATTTTATTTTTAAAATATGTATTAATAAACAATAATTGTAAAGCATGATTAAAAACAAGCCTGCACAGTGTTCCAATTTATATGAAATAAAATTCTGTCTTTCCATGCATAATTGTTTCTGAAAACTGGATAGAAAAAGAGGTGGTATTTTACACACAGAGAGAGAGAGACAGACAGAGTGCAGGACTGGAGGCATATAAAAGTTACTTTGTTAGTCTGTAACTAAGCAATGATGATGCCATTTCTTTCCCATAGTCACCTCTTCAATGTTCACAGAATTAGTTTGTGTACTTGATGGCTTTATCCACTTAGTCTGACTGTAACCAATTGGCAATGTCACTTTTAGACAGTATTACTGAGATTCAGATTCAGATGTCCTAGCCTAGTCAGTATAGGTCAATATTAAAACAACAGGTATATTGTCTTCTATAGATGCTTTGAACCATAGCAGGTAAATGCATCCAAAGAATTGTAAAGAATTGTAATGTGCATAAAATACCAGTGCCCAATCCTTACTAACAGTCACCTTTAGAAATGCCTATCATTTATTCATAACTATCTTTATGACCTAGAAAAAGGAAATGTCTCAACTCTATAACTTTGGAGCAAAGCATTTTACCTAGATCTTTCCAGTCTAGATTATGTTATGTCCTGCTTTGGAGATGAAAAGAGACTTTTATGTCCTGATCAATAAATGAGTCTGGTCTATCTGAGTAATATGGGGTGATTCTCTTCCACTCCACAGGCTGATAATCCTTAGAGCTGGAATGTGAAATTCAAAGCCCGGGGTCTGGATTTGGCCCACGGGGTGCTTAGATCTGGCCCACAGCCACAGGTATGCCCTGGAATCAGTGAAGCCTGTTTTCACTGGCAGAGGATTGCAAGAGGCTGTCACAGTCGAAAAAAGAGCTCAGGAACCTGTATTCACTGGCAGAGCACTTAGGCTACCATAGCCGCCTCTGACACGAGTGATGTCAAGCTGGCCATGCCCACCCTGGCCACATCCACACTGAAGTCAAACACCACTCTAATGTGGCCCTCAATTAAATTGAGTTTGACACCCCTGCCTTAGAGGATGTGTTTATGGGCACACATGGAGTAATGTAAGCCACTGAAGTAAACCATTTGTATAATGAATTTCATTATCAACAGTTTGCAAATTAAAAGAAAACACTACCTGTGTTTTCCACTAATTCTTAGCTTAGGAAGCTATGGAATTAATAAACTGGCACACATATTCAGTTCTTAGATAAGGGAGTGCATCCCACATCCAATATAAAGTATTTCCTTTATACTGAGAAATAGATGCTTCTTTGGATTGGAAATTATATTATTTGAGTAATGTAATGCCACTGTGCATCTTCGGTATGCTTCTGGAGTCAATGTTTTTGTGTAGTTTGTAGGTAGTCAGGTATGCTTTTTGACAAATCCTGTATTATGTACTAATTAGAGTATATTAACTCCTCTTTGGAGTACCTGGAAACCAAAACTATAATTTGGTACAGAATTGTGCTAAACAAATAGCCACCCATTGTACCCAAGGCCTAAACAATATGTTTACAGAATTAGGAAAATATATGTGGCTTCCTCTTTCATCTCTTTTTGCTAGCTAGAAAAGATCAGTAATTTCTTGCCAAAGCAAACAAAGACATTTTTTCCACTTTCTCAGCCTTTAAAAAATGATAGCTGTAACTGTTGAGCAGCACAGTATGTTGTTAACCATTAGTAGCAGCTTCTCCTTTTTTTCTTCTCTATAATCTGAACAAAGTAGTAGGACGCCTTCAAGATGGAATGTTTCAAATCACTAATGAAAGGAAATATAAATAGGTATCAAAAGACATGAAGTCTAATAAAGCACAGCATGGAGGACATGCCTGCATATACTAAAGAAATTAAGCTAATTTAAACCTTGCAGGCATTGCTATTTATGCCTTCTGATAGACTCATCAGTTTCTAGGGACTTTAAAGGGCAGAATTTATTTATATACTTTTTGAGAAAAGAAAGCTGCTTCCAGATTAGTGATGGACAGGAATGTATTCTTCATTGTCGATTTTTGTGTCAGTTTCTTCAAATAGGGGATATAGTTTTACCGCTGAGTATTATTAGACTATAGATTTAATTCCATAAATATGAAGAGTTCCGCAGATATAAGGGAAGCAAGATAATTGATATCTATCCAAAACATTGCATATCTTCCCTGGGCCCCATGCCTCAATATCTACCTAGCAGAAATCTACACATACATAAGAGTTGGCACTCTTTCTGCAGTAATTCTGAAGTAAATGTGCAACATTTTAGATGTGCAACGTTTAAAGTAGTCCTCGCTTAACAAGGGTAATTGGGACCTGAGTTGCCATGGCTAAGTGATGCAGTTAAATGATGATCAAATGAGATGCCTCATACTACATTGCTTGGCAACTCTGGCCTGCTTGCAATCCCACACTCCCTGTTGCTATTGTTAAGCAAAAACCATGGGTCATTGAGTACCTGACATCACTGCAACTTTTTGCTTGGCTTCCAACAAGCAATGTCAGTGGGGCTGGAAGTTATAAATCCTGGCCAACTTTCAAGCAGAGTAAGGCAGAGGGGTGTTGTGGGGAGTGGGTTCAGGCTAGGGAGAGGTTGCTGCAGTGCCATATGAGTGGATGTGGGTTGAGAAGGGAGTGTTGTGGTGCAGTTTCAGTTTTTAAAACACTCATATAGAACACACTGTTTTGAATGATTTAATGGATGCATGCATTCTTTACATAATTATCGCAATAGAACTGTTTTGTGAGTGGCCATTACCCACAAGTCTGGCCTGGTAGCAAGTTGCCCAGGATTTAAAGCTTGCAACCCTAGTGACATTATTTGTTAGAAGTTAGCAGAAAGTTACAGTCATGTCAGGTCCTCAATGACCCATGATTTTTTCTTTTTACTATTATTTAATTTCATCGTACGAGGTGCAGTGACAATAAATTTCTCAATTTTGCATTTTGTTTCCTGATCACTTCACTTTACAATTATCTCTCAGCATTGGATAAGAACATAAAGTGCACTCCTGATTACTACCTTATTGCATTGTAACATCAGGGGAAAAAAATTAAATTTCACTAATCTTTTTTTTCTTTCCTTTCAGTATCTGAACTACAGGAAGAAGGAATAAATGCCATAAATTTACCACTCAGTCCCATTCCTTTTGAATTAGATCCTGAAGATACTATGTTAGGTAATTTGAAATACTTTTTTTTATTTAAACTGGTCATAAGTATGCCTTTTTTATAATGAGGAATCTTCCTTCTTCATTTCTCTCCATTTTTTTTCAAAGAGGAAAATGAAGTTCGAACAATGATTGATCCCAATTCAAGAAGTGACCCAAAACTACAGGAGCTAATGAAGGTAATATTTGTTCTTTCACCTTCAAACACACTGAAAGTAGTCTATAAAATTCAGGCAACATAAAGTAAGCTGTGTTTCATTCTCTTGAACTTTATTTTTGTGTGTCACTGGATCAAATCCAGCCTTCTCCTACCACCATTTACTCAAGACTTTACTCATTGTAAAACATATTTCCTGTGTTTAAGACAAATGGCTTGTGAATCACTGGATTCTTTAGCACAAAATAGTTTGCGAATTATAGCTTTCACTGATTGCTCCCCTACATTTTATTTTCTAAATGGGTTAGGTATTTATTTAAAATAGTTTTAATCTTGCTACTTAACTCTGTTAGACTTTCCAAGATATAAACAAAGAAATGATCTGAAATACAACAGAAGATAGCTAAACAAAAATGGAGTGATTCATATTTACAGTGACAGAAAATCAACAATCTGCATTTTTTAAAGTGTGTATCCCCTTGAAAATGTAGAGTTTGAGTCCAATGTTTTCTTCTATGAACAACAAAAAAGCTAAAATAGAATTTACTGTAAATATAAATTTACTGTAAATTTGCTAGGAGAGCAAATATTGGAATGTGAAGAACATTCTTTAAAATTTCATTGTTTACTTCATGTATATTAAGTATATTAATCTTCAGTACTGGTTTGAGAACTGAAAAAAAATTGATGTTGTTTGTCCCTTCTGAATCATTACCCAAAAGAACTCCTTTATAATTGTGTTCATGTGATTACTATGAGCTGAATATGACTCCAGGATGTCTTTACCTTTTACTTCATGCTTAAATACCATTGGATTTAATTACTGGATTGCAATAATTATATTTTAAGTTCTATTGAATTTCATTATTGAATTGCAGTAATTTACAGTACATCTTAATCTTACCCAGTAACTTCTCATCCAGCAATCATCATTAGGTAGTTGTAATGTCTACTGATAATTGATTAGAAAAATATGATTCTACTATAAAAGTTACTTAAATATTTGGGAAGCTGAAAAATGGGTAGCTTTTTTAAAAAAATAGTGTAGCTTAACACATTTAATACAATATAACATACACCAGTCATAAATAGTAATATTTCAATATCAAGATTTTAATTCTTGTATTTAACTTGATACACTGTATCTTAGGTGAAGTATGTTGCATTTTTTCCTATTTCGAACATCATATTGTGTTTAGTATAACATACATTTGCGATGTTGTATGGGTAATATTGCTAAATCTTTGTCTCTTAACAAAGGTATTAATAGACTGGATTAACGATGTGTTAGTAGGAGAAAGAATAATTGTAAAAGATCTGGCTGAAGACATGTATGATGGACAAGTACTGCAAAAACTCTTTGGTAAGAAGTAATTTTATTTGCATGCATAGTGTGATGAAATTTTGCCTTTTTATATAGAAGAATAGAAATAAGAAAATATAAGTTCCTTCTATTTCCTAAGAATAACTTGTTCCTACTTTTCATAGATTTTATCCAATGAATGGTCATAATGTCTAAACAACAAATAACCATTTCCTTTATGTTTGTATTATATTTTAAATTATTTTTCTCAGCATCTTAAATTAGACATCTGTCTGAAGTTTGACACTTCAAAACTTCAGTTATATTCTGAAATGTGTCTTTCTGTAGTGCTATATTTAAGGGTGACATCCAGATTTAAAGGCCATTTTTGAGGAAAAAACTATACTATGAAGTTTTTAAAAAGTGTTACTGTAATTAACATTAGTAAAATATTCTAGATCGGGGTGGGCAATTATGGCTCCTTCATGACTCGTGGACTTCAACTCCCAGAATTCCTGAGCAAG
>JANHFJ010008269.1:53353-64775 GCA_032468195.1 Cerberus rynchops
CCCTCTCAGAGGTATTGTTGCAACAGGAAAGAAAATAACATTTGAGCTACAAATAAGCTGTTGTAAAGTGGAATGCCACTGTTTTCTCTTCAAGGAAGCTGTGCTGATCTAGATCAACTGGAGATCATATAATACAAATGTGTGAAATGGCAATTTTGGCATTTCATTCCTTTTCTATACCACCTTTCACTAGAAATAATGTACAGAAAAGCATTTGCATTTATATTAAGAAATATTTATTTTAAGTAGAGAGAAAAACTGGTAAAAACTTCTCAGATTTCAATAAGATCCTCTTTTATTTTCTCAAAAGGCAACAAACAAGCGGATTTACTAAATGCTAAATTATTTTAAAGCTCAGATTGCATGTTTTACAGGACTCTGTTTTTAAAAACTTTTAAAGCTTATGTTCTTAATTTCTAGACTCTCATTACTTTTGTGAATAAGCACCTCAATAAGCTGAATCTGGAAGTTACAGAACTAGAAACCCAGGTAGGATATATAGATGTATTTAGAAAATACATAGAACTGTTTCTTAACATTATTCCAATTCGTACCATGTAATCAATGGAGGTGTAAATGTATTGGAGCATTATCTTTTATTTTCTTGTCCATCCTTCACTTTTTTACAATTATATAATGGATACAAAATATAAACCATGTTTATTAGCTGAAACCATGGCTATTGATAGACACTTTTTTATTTATTAAATCTGTAGAAGGTCACAATCAAATTGGGCTCTTGTTGGTTAACAACATAACTATAATGTGGTACAGAGTAGAATAACTAAAACATTTGTGTAGAATAGATTAAATGAAAGTTAAGCCATCCATATAAAAAAGTCATGAAACTTTTGGTATGTTTGTTGGCTAGATGACAGAATCCATCTGACCAAGTATGGAATGGCTAAACTAGAACTCTTTGGTTTTATGTAGTAATAATGGACTGGGTTATTTGAAGCTACAGGTTCTGGTCACATGCCAGGAGCAGATATGTCATGATGTTTGTTTGTATTAATATTCTATAATATAGAGCACTTTTTCTTCTTCATTCTATCAAAGGAAATTCATAGAATCACAAGGATCTTATTTTGTTTGCATTTGCTAGAAAATCCACCATATCTACACTTGATTTCTCCATAAGACAAAAAACAACAATTGGAGTTAATGTTTTGAAAATTCCCATGGAAAATAAAATGCCATTTTAACTGGAGCATGAATCTATGCTGCTGAAGTTGAGAGTATTATAGACCTACTGTGTATTATAGGTTTTTTATGCCCTGCTTTATAATAAAAGCAGTAAAATATTTGCCTCCTAAGGAACAATAGTGCCTTTAATATTCTACATTCTACAATGTAGAAATCTAAAACTGCCCTTCTTCTACCCCAATGAAAAGCCCAGTAGCCATATTCTATTTTGCAGTTTTTTATTGTCTTCATTCACACACACACACACCATTTTTTACCATGAAACCATCTGCATGAAAGCTGGGGATAGGATGGAAGTGTTGGCAGGAATTGCATATTTGGCATATAAAGAAATGTGTGTGCATTTAGGAGGAGGGGAAAAAATAAGATATTGAGGAAGATTACAATATTGCAATATTCAATGGGAAAAGAATAATGTTTCTCTGTTTTGATGGTTGGTGTCACATTGTTTATCCAATTGTCATTTTCTGACTCAAAATCTACTGGAAGTCCCCCAAAATATGCTATTGAAAGTGGCATTAGCCAAATGGAGAGATGGATTGCGTTGCCAGAGACTAAGGGGTCAATAACATCTGAAAGGCAGTATTTCAAATAATGGGGTTTTAAAATGAAAGAGGATTTGTGGCAGAGGAATGAAATAATTAGGGTCTGACTAAAGGAGGTTAAACTGCTGATGGTTAGATGATGCTAAGATGAAAATGGGCAGTTTTAAGAATCTGTATGTGAATACAGCATAAATTCATAAGTTGATTGAAATGAAAAGCAATACAAGCATTATTTGTATTGTTCAAATACAAGTACATGATGTATTATAGTTTATATCCATTTTAAAATAATCTCTGTGATGGTAATGGCTATCAAACTCTTAGAACATATTTTGTTTCTTTGCTTAATTTAATTTTATTTTTATATGTTGCCCATCTTACCCAAATTATTTCTCATAATTCATATTCAATTTGGTCTATATTTTCCCATAATCTTCAGTGAAAGATTCCTGAAAACATTTTTCTGACATCGTATGTGCCATAGTCCAGCATTGGAAAAAACATTTTTCCCATTATTCACTAATGTGGAAATACCTTAATACAAAGGTTAACTGATGATGACTTGTATACTGCACGAGTCAAAAAGAGGGCTGGGAAAATAATTAAGGACCAGTCACCTCCTGGACATAAATTGTTTAACTCCTACTTTCAAAATGACGCTATAGGGCACTGCACACAAGAACAACTAGACACAAGAACAGCTTTTTCCTGAATGCCATCACTCTGTTAAACAAATAATTTCCTCAACACTATTTATTAAATCTGCATTACTATTATTCACATTGTTCCATCACCCACCCACCCCACTATGACTATAACTTGTTATATCCTTACGATTTATATTGATTATTGTCTCCTAGTATGATTTGACTGCTTATTTGTACTCCATGGCTATTGTATCTTATGATTCCGTTTCCTTTTATGTACACTGAGAGCATATGCACCGAAGAAAAATTCTTTGTGTGTCCAATCACACTTGGCCCATAAAGAATTCCATTCCGTTCTGTTCTGTTCTGTTCTATTCTATTCGACAATGTTACCTTTAAACTTCAACATTTTCACTTGTGTAAACTGAAAGTATAAAAAATGAATTGGATTATCAATGAGATTTTTAAAAAATATTTTGGTGAAATGTTTCTTATGCAAGCAGGATGGAGAACATTTTTATCTTGAAGTCGGTACTTCATATATGTTCTCTTTTAAAAGCTAAAGAGAGTTTGTCCAGGGATGATAAAAGATATAAGTGGGTGGTTAGGCATGAAAATGTTTACTATATTTCGAGAGACTTAAGGATGGAGATTGACTGAATCATGAAGGCTTAATGCCTTTATTTTCACTTTTATTTTTGGTGGGAGAAAGGGAACAGATTGTACTGCCCTGGATTAGATTGTGCAGCAGAACAGATAGAAATAGCCATTAAAGACAAATGGTTATTTAGAGCTCAAGAGAGGTCTAATTGGTATAGTTGTGAAGACACCAGGCTAGAAAACAGGAAAGTGTGAATTTATTATTTATTTGTTTGTTTGTTAATCAAATTTATATCTCATCTCATCCCATCTCAACAAAGGCAACTCTGGGTGGCAAAGAACAGAGTTCTGGTCCCACTTTAGGCAGGAAAGCTGGCTGTATGACTTTGGGCCAGTCACTGTTTTTCAGCCCAGGGTTTCTGTTGTCAGGAAAATAGAAATGGAACATTAGATATGTTCTCCACCTTCAGTTATTAATAAAAATAATAAAAGCAGGATAAAAACAATCTAAGGCTTGCCAGCAAAACTGCAATGATTTGTCTTCTGTATTCAAAAAGCTTTCAGGTAGAATCACTGTTTGAGAAAATGGTAGCACTTGGTAACGGACCTAGGCTGATCTAGAAAGCAGGAGTGTTTCTGCTTACTGTTTTATAGGAGGTTTCCTGTGAAATCTAGGGTTAGCAACTAAACTGGCAATTTTTTAAAAAAATGAAAAAAGGTGATGACAAGCTATTTTCATACCAAGCCAAGAGAATTGTATGGATGTGTCTGCAGAAGTCATTTGAAATCAAATTCCGCTCAAACGAAGGTATTTTTTAAATCTTTTCCTAGGGATGCCACATGATACTACTTTTTATATAAACTGTGGACAACAGAAACTTGATTTGCTTGAAGTCATGTAGATAAGATATTTATAATATGATTGATCTTCCCTTGGTCAGGTACTTTAGTTCCTCTGAACCACAGATAAGCAGAGTCCTACCATTCTTAATGACAGGAACTTCTGTGATTCATAACTGTTTATGCTTACAAAACTTTAAAATCAAGCAATTGCTTTTGTTTTATCTTGTCAAGGAATGATCTTTACAAGATTAAATCTAAAAAAAGTGTTATTTTTAAAAGTTTGCAGATGGTGTATACCTGGTGCTGCTGATGGGTCTTCTTGAAGGTTATTTTGTGCCTCTTCACAGCTTTTTCCTAACTCCTGACAGTTTTGAACAAAAGGTAAACTTTTATGTATTTAAAGAAGAATTAATTTGGCTATTTATGTTTGTACTGTTCATCATCCTAAAGGAGTTTATAGCACTGCAGAAAAAAACCCTTCAATAACACTTGATTATAAATGTCACTCTTCTATTTTTAAAGTATTATTCTACTTCATTATGTTATGTAGTATCAGTAAACAAGTCTAGAACCGTGAGTAATTGCTTTCTCTTAATTAATCCATCAGGTACTCAATGTTTCATTTGCATTTGAGTTAATGCAAGATGGAGGGCTGGAAAAACCAAAACCAAGGCCAGAAGGTATTTGTTGAATGTCTTGAAGATACATTTCATTGATAAAGCCACCTAAAAATTTAGGGAAAGTTTCATGGGAAATAAATGCCTATTTTCATTTTGACAGTCTCCTAATTATGAGGATTAGTTTATTTTGCACTGTTATTTGTTATGTTCTTAGAAACACAAACTATATCTTAGGTAGACATAAATCTTATTTTTTTTTCAGCCCAGAGGAAATTTAACAATTTTCAGATTTGTTCTTTAGAATAGCTTTGATGATTTCCAGAAAACAATATTAATGATCTTCTTCCTGTATGTACAGATTTTATAAGACTTGGAAAGAACATTTACTTATCCTAATGCTACCATAATCACAATATTTCCCACCAAAGTAAAAGATACAAGTAGTCCTCAATTTATAATCAATTACTTAGTGACAAAAGTTCCAAAAGACCATATCTGGGATCTTATCCATGTTCCATGTTCTGATGATCCCATGGCTGACTTTGGGAGCTTGGCAACCAGGTCCCATTGATGTCCATTTGTAGGGTGCTGCAATTACGTGACCATGTTTACAACTATTTTGTCAAAAGAAGCAGTTTGTTCTGTTTTTTAGTAAAATTGGCACCAAAGTGTTGATTCACCTAACATCTGTGGCATTTGCTTAACAACGCTGGCATTCGCTTAATGACTGCACAACAAAGGTCATAAAATTGGATTGGTCCCATGACCATCCTGCTTTACCCATATCATGACTTGATGATCGGACAGACTCCGTTATGGTAGTAACTTGAGGTGGACCTGTACATTCAGAATGTAGATGGTTGAAATAATCATTTTCCTGAATATGGCAAGAGCTCCATTGAGGAATTTGATGCCAAACAGATAGGTGGCAATTCCTGAAGTCTGGGGTTTTGGGAGGAAGGGGGGCTGTTTTGCTCATCCTTGTGCATCTCTCTAATGAAATCACATTCAGGGTTGTGGAATTCTATGACGTTTAACATCAGTTCAGATTAGGATGCAGTGACTTTGTTGATAGCCAGGGCAATGTTACAATTTGTCAGCAAGTCCAGCTATAGAATAGAGCATACCTTGAATAGACTTTTTCTCTTTTGGGCATAGCTGTTTGTAGAAGAGGGGCAAGAAGGGACAAATGACAAAACTGCATCACTTACATTAATCTATTTGCTCTAGTTTTTTCTCTTGGGTATAACTTACAATAATTCTTTCCATTTTCTCTGGCAAATACAAATTACTTGTCATCTAGGATTTTCTATTTGAATACTCTTTCACCATAAATCATGTTTTCCTTTAAAAGTGTGTGTGTGTGGGGGTGATTTGGACCTTTTAAAATGGCCTAAAAACAACCAGTAATAGAAGAGCTGTGAGTTAAGATTAGCAGGAGCTACTTTGTGTTATCTTATGGATTAAAGTTTCGCCTTGTGGCCTCAGTCCACAAGGAGTGAAGATAGAGTGGGAATTGTAGGGTTAGGTTAAAAATGGAGAAACATTACAATTCCCTATCCCTTGTGGCTCATTAATGTTATTACAGCATTTCAGTTTTTCAGGTATTTACTTCTTATAGAAATTGTTTATTTCCCCCCCCCCCCCTCTGGTATAAATCAAACCATACAGACATTTCAGCATTCATGTACAATTATTAACATGCTTAATATGAAGTTTCCTGGTCAATATGAATGGAAAAGCACATCTGTTTTATATGTTGTTACATCTGGGCACAATGCCTATGCTTAGATTTTCCAGAAAGCACTCATGTATTGAAAAGCATTTTAATTATTGCGGAGTGCACAAAAAATAGCTTTTAAATTCTTCCCTTGTTTTTCTGAATGAAAAATAGGAACAGAATAAGAATTTGGATATCAGATCTTTTGTCTATAAATAGAATGGGTACCTTTATCAACAATGAAATGAAATGTTCCTCTCCCAGATTTCAAGCAGCTTTAAAGAGGCAAATTCTGTAATGTTCAACATAAGTTTTTTTTTCTAAGTGCTGTGTAAAAATCATTTCTGTTTACTGGCACTTGTTATCTAGCAATGTCTTTCCTCAAAGCTGCAATGTTATCCTTTCTACCAAAAGTGACTGACAAAAGCAGAGCCCTTGGCCTTTTTGGACCGGTAGGACATTTAAGAGTGTGTTGGCCATTCTTATAAAATGTTTGCAACAGTTAGGTTGCCCTTCACACGTTGAAATTGTTGGCATAAACAGTTACAAAGCTAGTGTCTGTGGATGTGTGTGTGTCCAAACTATTAAATGCCACTCTGTGCTTCTGGTTTGGCTTACATGTATCTTTTTTATGTCAGGCTAAGCCCAAGAATGACAAAGAACAATTCAGCCAAAATTTAGTTCTTTAGTTTCATACAACACAATAGACAGAATCTTGCCAGATTCTACTCTTGCTCTAACTGATATACTCTGGAAGATTCTAGGGAGTGGCCATCCTAACTTTCTACCTCTGTCTCCAACCAGCTTCAGACTGTGCCACCTCTTTTCTCTCACACACACCTCATTTCTGGAATGTGTTCCCCACTTCCTGGGAAACTGCTGCTTCACTGTAGTCCATTACACCAACTCCCCCTACATGGGCACTGATTCTTTAAAATAGGCATTGCACTGTTCTTCACACATTCATTTTCATTTTTATGGGGAACAGATGCATTCGGATAGGGGAAGGGGGAAGGGGTGGAGGAATGCCTAAAGGTTGCATTTTTGCTTTGGAGCATTTCATCCTTACCTTTTCTCTTTAAGAAAATGATAATTAAAAGAAAAAGATAATATTATAATGTGGAAAGCCTGACAGACATAACAAATGATGGGAAAGGGCACATTGAAGTCTCTACAAGTTGCACTTGGGATCTCATTGTCAAGGTTTTGAAATAACCAATATTTAAATAACCTGAAGCTTATAAAGATCATTTAACAAACTATTTTAAAATGCCTTCCGTGCACTTACAACTGACAGAATAAATCAAATGTTGTATTAATCTGTGTTCCTTCTAAACACATAGCGGTTTCAAAAGCACTCACCAGCAGCAGATCCAATCTCATATTTAGTTCTTTTTTATATTTTAACACAGAATGTATTTGCCAAAGACAACATACAATATAGAATCTTTTCCTAGTACTAGCCTAATGCATAGAATGAAAGTGTTGTAGTGTGGATGGAACTGAAAGAATAGAGAAAAAATATAGTGATGGTATTCAAATTAGCATTTGCTTTTCATGCTTGTCCAATAACTTGCTCTGATGAAATTGGATTGAGAGTTCCAGAATACTCCACTAGCCCTAGACCCGTGTTGGCAAACCTATGGAATGTGTGCCGGAAACGGCACGCCAAACCATCCCATGAGCCACGCACAGTCCCGCTGGCTCTTCATCCTGTTCTTGTGCACTGTCACGCACCGGTCAGCTGGTTTCAGCGCATGTGAGTGCCAAAACTTGGAAGCGCAGCATCCCAGCATGCATGTGTGTTCCAAGAGCCGAACATAGAGATTCCCATATGTGCATGTGTGCCAGCCAGCTGTTCATTGCGCACACATGTGGGCCAGGAAGCAGAAGCCCAGACAGCTGGCTCTTGGAGCACGCATGCGCGCTGGGATGCTGCACTTCTAGGTTTCGGTGCTCCTATGCACCGAAAGGCAGCTTGCTAGTGTGTAACAGTGCACAAGAACGGGATGTGGAGCCAGCGGGGCTGAGCGCAACGGTGCACAAGAATGGGATGAGGAGCCAGTGGGGCTGCGTGTGTCGCGGGGTGGTTTGGCATGCCCTTCCGGCACAAAGACCAGCACATGGTGATGTAAAATGTTTATCACCACTGCCCTAGACCATCTCTGGGAATTTGGGAAGTTATCTCCCTAACTCATCATGAAGGTATGAGGCTGGAGCAAACCAGGCTAAACCAACTATAAATTAAATCCAGGTGTTATCTGTGGTGCTGGTGCAGTGGTTAAAAGTGCAATATTGCAGGCTAACACTGCTCACAGCCTGGAGTTCAATCCCGACAGGGTTCAAGGTTGACTCAGCCTTCTATCCATCTGAGGCTGCTAAAATGAGGACCCAGATTGTGGGGGACAATATGCAAATAATGCTTCTACTGCCAAACTGCCAAGAGTGCTATAAAGCGTTATGGGATAGTATATAAACCAAAATGTTATTGTGAGTAGGATTGCTATCCCACTCAAAATGTCAAATTTTAATATCCAGAGTTTAAAAATTGTCTTTTGTTTGGTTTCTGATAAATGTTCAATCTTGAGGACAGTAAAAAAAAATGGAATCAGTATTATTTTTTTTGTTTAAATGTTTAAAATACCTCTTCTTGGTTTTCTGTGTTTTTGAGCAGCAAATCCAATTGAATTTAGTCCATCTCAGAAACCTAAACTTGGGCAGATCTAGTTAGTCCTTGCTTGGGAGATAATTAAAAATTCCAATGCTATAGGTGAGACTAGCACAATGAGACTTTATATTCCTGGAGGAATGTAAACTACCTTAGCATGGTTTGCCAAAAGACTTACATTGAATACAGCTGTGCGGTTTGTAGAATCAGTGCTGCAAGTTTAGATTCTATCATTCTTGAAAAGTAAATCATTATGTTATCCTGAGGAGCATAAAAGGACTTGCTAGTCCTTTTAGAAATCCTGTGTTTGGGATTCACGTTCAGAATCAAATTGATATTCACTGAGATAAGGCTTGAGACAAGTTTCAGGACTGACTCAGTGGGCAAACTAAGAATGGCAGATTGGAATTAGGCCCTCCCACAGTTCTCCAGACCTACTGCCAGGAACAACTAACTCCATACTTAACTTCAGTTTAAAAACTTTTCATAGCAGCCTTTGGTGGCAGCCTGCTTTCCATTGCACAACTCTGAGGAATTCTTAATAAGTACTGAATCTGGTGACTATTGCAGAGAGCCATGTCTAGCCAATACCTCACACTGAAAGCTCAACAAGAGAGTTGGCTGATGCTTTGGAGGGCCCCAACAATGCCTTTTTTGCTATAGCAGCAAGAAAATGGATGACATGGCTTATGGAAGACCTATTAAATTTAAATGTCTGGTTTTGGTCAATGGATGGTGGCAGTCCAGCTAGAGCAGGGGGTGTCAAACTCAAGGCCCGGGGGCTGGATCCGGCCCATAGGGTGCTTAGATCTGGCCCACAGAGCTGCCCTGGAAACAGCAAAGGACTGGCCTGTGGTGCCTCTGCCAGCAAAAACAGAGCTCCCAGGCTCCATTTTCAGCCGCGACAGCCTCCTGCTTCCCCTCTGCTAGTGAAAACAGAGTTCTGTTTTCACTGGCAGAGGGTAGCAGGAGGTCATTGTGGCTGAAAACCAAGCTCGAGATCCTTTTTCACTGGCAGAGCACTCGGGCCACCACAGACGCCCCTGACATGAGTGATGTCAAGCTGGCCACGCCCAACCTGACCCTGATGTGAAACAGCCCTGATGTGGCCCTCAATGAAATTGAGTTTGACACCCCTGAGCTAGAACATTTGTCTCCTGTTAGTCAAAAGTCCTCCTAGGCCACGCAGAAGCTTGAGAAATGTTTGGGTTTCTAGGTTTTTAGCTTCAGCTGTACTAACAAAATCAGAGCTACAGAACAACTTGACCAACTGAGTCTAACACGTCTTTTGAACCACTTGTTATAGCCTGCCAAATGCCTGATCACCCCATATGCTTGTAATCCCACGTGAGCAGCGAAACCAGAAGGTCTATCGCCCACTTAGTGAGCCATAATTAGATAGTGGGTGGGTTGCATTTGGTTTCATGGGTCCAAAGCTGCACAGGCCTGTTCCAAAGGAATGCACTTGTCACCTCTAGCCAGCTTTTATTGTAATCCTCTAGGTTGGCTGCTAAAACTATTAAAATCAAATAGCTTTCAGTAGTTTTACTACATAGAAGAACTGCAGTCTTGGCCTATAAATGCGAATGTATGATTATGTTTCTTCTCAATGTGGGCCTTTTAATTTGCTCGCTGTGATTTCAGGTTATTTAAAAAGCTCACCTTTCCTTCCCTCCCCCATTTCTTTTTAGACATTGTCAACTGTGACTTGAAGTCAACACTGAGAGTGCTCTACAACCTGTTCACCAAATACAGAAACTTGGAATGAAGAAAAGCACATCAGGAAGCCACGGGTGGCAAAATTGGAACCAACCAAACAAACAAACAAAAAGGCTCTCCTTTCTTTGCAGTCATTCTCAATTTACACTACGCTTTCTTCTTGAAAAGAAAGGGCACTGTTTCTTGGAATGTTCTTTGTTGTTAAATTTAAATATTTATATTAGGACAATTTGAATTCAGAAATATTAGAAAGTGAAATCTGCTGGAAGGTAATAGGTTTGATTGGGAAAAAGCAGGTTGCTACATGAATTAACTCTTGGTTTTAACTGTCTTTTCATTTCTTAGCGAATAAGCACCAGGCACAAATCTTAATCTACAACCGAGCTAAGCTAAATTACTGCCAAACAGAAATAAGAATCTGCTCCAATGAGCTATTTGGAGGAAACCTCATGCACACTGTTTTTATGTATCTGTGGAGGGTCTGTTTCCTTGTGCAGGACACTGTTAAGCTTCTTTAGTGCTTCTCCCTTTTGTCACAGGGTTCCTCCTTGTCACACTAAGGACATAATTGGAATCCCAGACTCTGACTGCATTGGGCTTTTTCATCAGTACTGGAGCTAAAACAGAATTCTAGTCCAGGGGTCTCCAACCTTGGCAACTTTAAGACTTGTGGACTATAATTCACAGAATTCCTCAGCCAGAAAAGCTTAAAGCTCGTCTTAAAGTTGCCAAGGTTGGATACCCCTGTTCTAGTCTATACTATTTTTCCCTTATACTGTAGTCACAGAGGTCATGATCAATAGGAACAGTGCCCCCCTTATTTATAGCAGCACCCAAAAACTTTTAGCATTCAG
>JANHFJ010008269.1:142406-160100 GCA_032468195.1 Cerberus rynchops
GTCCCTCAGATGTCTGAGATGGTATAGACATTGCTAGGCCTTTATCACCACAAGAAGCTTCAGAGTTCTGAGTAATAATTCATGAAAGTTCCAATAGTTTCAGATGCATTTTTATCTTTCTTAAATGCATTCCCTCTGGCATTCTAAGCTTCTAGAATCAAAACCAGTATGGCATGCTGGTGTCTAGAAATACTGGAAACTGCAATTACCAATATATTTGGAGTACTGGCAAGGCCATTATTGGTGATACCTCTAGGCCTTTCCATACTCCCATGAGGTGACCGAGAGAGAAAAACTTAATTCTTTGATTCATGAAAAGCAGTAGAGTCTGCAGCATATACTTTTTCCTATGTTCCAACCAGTTTTCATTTCCTCCTCCTAAGGAAGATTTCCCCCCCCCATATTATTTCTAGCTAAAGACAAAAAAACCCTCGTATTACTAGGCATCAAAAAAATGGGCAGGAAGTTGCAATGAAGAGAAATTGGCAGCTGTGCAGGAGGAGCTGTGGTGGTGCAGTGGTTAGGATGCAGTATTGCAGGCTAACTGCTCACATTACCAGGAGTTCGATTCCTTCGATCCTGACCCACTTAAGGTGAACTCCGCTTTCTATCCTAAGATTGGTAAAATGAGGACCCAGATAGTTGGGGGCAATATACTGACTGTTAACTACTTAGAGACGGCTGTAAAACACTGTAAGGTGGCATATTACTCTAAGTGCTAATGCTAGTGCTAGTTCCCTGTTACTATTGCTTTTTTGGCCGGGTGGGGGGGAGGATTAAGATTTTATTACAGATAGTCCTTGACTTAAAACCATTCATTTAGTGACTGTTCAAAATTACAATGACACTGAAAAAATGGCACATGTGATCTCCATTTGTTTATCTTTCCAGCCAGCTTCCAACAAGCAAAATCAACAGGGGAAGTTGGGATTTGCTTGATGACCACATGATTAACTTAACTGCTGTGAACAACCATGGCAAAAAGTTGTAAAACTGAGTGTGACTCACTTAACAGCCACCTTGCTTTCCAATGGAAATTCTGGTTCCGATTACCATTGTAAGTTGAGAACTACTTGTACTGCCTGGTTTTTATAGTATTAAGCTCGAAGAAGGCAGAACACAAAGGAACTACAGGTAGTCCTTGACTTATAACCATTTGTTTGGTAACTGTTCAAAGTTACAACAACACTGAAAAAAGTGTCCTATGACCAGTTTTCACACTTGCAGCATCCCCATAGTCATGTGATCAAAATTCAAATTCTTGGCAAATGGCATGTATTTGTGACATTTTGAACTGTTGCTGGGGTCATATGATTCCCTTTTGTGACCTTACAACAAGCAAAGTCAATGGGGAAGCCAGATGCACTCAACAACCATGTTTCTAACTTAACTGCTGTGTTTCACTTAACAACAATGGCAAGAAAGGTCATAAATAAGACAAAACTCACTTAACTGTCTTGCTTAGCAAAGTAAATTTTGGACTTATGGTCGTAAGTCAAGGATTACCTGTATCAGATTTCCCTTAGTTAACCAGGGAGGAAAGATGCAAGTAAAATAAAGCAGGTTTATAGACTAAGTTTATGGACTTAGATGAGTATGGAAGGAAGAAATACTGTAGTTTGTGATGAGCATGGATACAATTTGGAGTCCTTAATAAGTCACCAAAAATAGTAGAAATGTTTTCACATCTTCTTGTATTATAGCAGATGCACTGCTTTCAGCTGTGTCTGCTTATCTTTTAGGAAATCAAGAAATTCTGGGATTTGGAAGGATTTTTGGCATAAATGTTATTAATTTTCTTAAAAGTGACAAGTAGCAGTACTTCCCACCCCCAAAATCTTGCAACTACAACTTAACCCATTCAAAGACTAGGTATAGTATAGAAAACTAAGTAGGGTGAACAGACTAATATATCTGTAAAGAAAGAATGAAGTTAAAGTAGCAAAGAAATAAAATCATACACATACTTTCTACTATACAAGAATTGTAGTTGCATTTGTAGATGGAATAACCACTAATTTATTTTTAAACAACAAATTGAACCTTGACCACATAGAATTGCATTACCCAATCTTTCCTTCTTATTGATAAAAGAGCCACTTCAAATGCTCAGAATTTATATATTTTGTTAAGGCAACAAGGAATGCATATTAATCTTTTCTATTGCAGTCCAGGTAGGACATAATCAGAACTCTAAATAAATAAGGAAGGGTTGGCGGGGTGGGATGTACATATATGTGTGATCCAAGCTCAAATTCACACAAATTAGAAAGAAAACTCTTGTTCACATATAACCTTCCTTTTTTTTTCTTTAAAGTTCCAGGTAATTTTTTTTTTACAATATCTAAAACATGAAACATTGGTTCTTTTTGTGTCTGAGGAAGAGATATATTTCCACATTTAGAGCAAGTTTGGTTCCCATTGACAAACATTGGCTGTCTTAACAGTAATTTCACTTAGAAGTGGAAATCCTGCCCAGTTAATTTAAAGAAAGCTAATCATTGGGCTAAATCATGTATAAAGTGATCAGCCAGCACTGATTATTTAGCACCTGGAAGTTTGGCAGCAAAGTAACCACAAATGTTCTTGCTTTTTTTTTTTTTTTTTACAAAGAAGGAAGGATGGGTCTGCCTCTTATTCTCTCCCCCCCCCAACATGTTCCCTTAAGCCAATTATATTTGCTTAGTATGTTCTTCCCCACTGCAGCTGTATTACCAGACTTCTTAAAAGGGATTCTCACATAATATTCAGAGGAACAACCAACAAAGGGAGACTAAATAGTACAATTGGGGCTAAACTGTTGGGAATTGTCTCCTGTCACTGATGTAAGTTCAGGGCTAATGTTAATTTACCTCACACGTTATCTTGATGATGGCCTCTCTGCCAAGAACAGATATATAAACAGGTGGCCATGTTGTTATTTGGTAAAAACGCTTGCTTGAAGCAGCAGCTGACAATGTTTAGGTTGTTTAATTGCATTTGGAAAATGATTTGAAAATAGTATTAAATTAGGCACAGACCTTAATCAGTGGTATCCATGTTACCCATTTCTGCAAAGATATTTTATCTTATTCCCTCTAAATATATTCTGCTCTAGTAAAGCATCTTAGTTATTTTCCTGGAAATGTGTCTAGGATTACTTTTAAAAGGTGCTCTTTATGTTTCTGTTGGACAAGTTGAGTTGACTTTGTAAGGACATGACTTTTATATCCTTGTTTTCTGTGATGATGCACTCAGATTGGTGCCTGTATAAACATGCAATGTATGCTTCCCTTTTACTCCATGTGTTCTGAATTGTAACATAAAATTGCATAAATTTTCCTTTTCTAATTTAAACTTAACCGGAATAGCTATTTTGAATTAGAATGTAATACCTACATGTAAAATTCCCTTTTTCAGTCTTCCATCGTAAGAGTCTTCTCTGGAAACAGACTAGAACTTTTCTGTTGCATTTAACCTCTCTAGAGATGAAATGAGTAAAAACACAACTTCTTAATTTGATAAACCAAAATGTTACTTAGTCTAACAAATTTAGGATATGATTTCTGAAGAACTGTTTAAAATAAAAGCTACATCATGTAATAATATCTCTATATTTGTATATTTTATGGTTGGTTATATAGGCAGCCAGATGTTTAGACTTGTTTTGCATTTTTATTCATCTATTGAGTTCTTCCAAGGATCTTGGATAGCTGTTGAAGATGTTGCAGCTTAAACTATTCTAAATTAAACCACCGTTTGCAATTGATTGATGGTAGTTATATTGTTACATTTATTAGTAGCAGTAATGATATTGTGATAATTATCACAACATTCCTTGTGAGTCTTCTGACTCCAGTTGGTATTCCAAAGGTCAGTTTTGCGTAGTTTAATAAAATCCAAATTAAAACTGAATACAACCACTTGATTTTTAATAATTGAAAGGACTTGCTGAAAGTTCCACATGTTAGAGTCAAATTCAGGAAAGGTGAATTCCAAAAAAGATGGGAATCACATATGGTCCTCCAAATGTTGAGGCAGCATATACATTATTACTAGTAATAATAATCTTTTGATCCCTCAACACTGATGCAGATGGGCACTGTAGTCAGTAACACTTGAAGTGCCACGTGTTCTCCACTCCTGTTCTTCTATTTTGTACAGGCCTACAAGATGTTACCATAACAGATTAGGCAACATGTTTATGTTCTTATATTAAATCTTCAAAAGATCACATAATGTATTATAATTTTAAACTATACACTAAAGAGCAAGAGCAGAGACTTGTAATAGCTTTCAGTGAACCTTATTAATTCAACCTAAAATATCAAAAACCTTTAGAAATACCCTTTAGAATTTATTTGTGTCACCTGCTTCTCCTAAGAACTATGATGAGCTACAATTCCAGTTCTTATGCACCAAAATCAGAACAAATTTTGGTAGTTCTACCTTAGTTTTGTTGCTGTTGTTGTCCTGTTGTACAGTAAATGTGTGAGTGAACACCATTTTGTTTTGCTTTAATATGTAGAAATAAGGTTTCTGTTAAATAATAAAACCCAGAAGCTTGGGATGTTTTTCAAAGCTTCCAAAAATACTCTCAAATCCTGTGCCAAAGTTACTTCAGCCAAAATCCGCATAAAAAAAGAGTTAGCTGATGCAGTTTGGATAAAGTCTACATGCCTATTCTATTAACAGGACAAGTGAATGTTCTATATAATATAAAAAGGCAGTCTGTATAACCTTCCTTAAATGTTTTATGTAGATGTTAAATAGCCTGGAGGAGCCTATAGGCCCGCCTTTCCACCTGGTGTTCTCCAGATGTCTTGAACTGTAATTTCCATCATCTCCGTGCAACAGAGCATGTCTAGTTCCCTGTGTAGATTATTCATTAAGTAACCAAAGAGGTCTTTAACTGATAACTGATTTAGCCTCCTTTCGGGCTCAGATTCAAGTGAGTAAAATTTCATGATGGATAGCTGGAAGGATTAATTAAGATTCACATGACACAAAATGACAACAAAGTGGTAATGTTACCCATCTGACAGCCTTTAAGAGAGAGTCCTTGTTTAAAACAAGGATAGTGTAATGAATACTTAATGGAATCTATAGCCAGTTTCCAGGAACAGTTGTCTGTTTCAGATATGTTAAGCCTTTTAAGTAGATAAAATAGATTTAACGAAGCCTTATCAATTATGACACTTGCAGGTTGCTGCATTTGTGGATCGGCCACTATTTTGGATGTCATGCCTCATTTTTTCTGTCAATATTGCCATAAACATTGCCATGTATTTTGGATGTATAGAAGGGGAAATGGGACATTTGTTTTACAGTTCCAATTCTCTTTTATGTGTGTTCTTTACCTTAGACTGAATCATTTTTGAGCTTCTAGGAGTTGATGTGTGCGAGAGAGAGGGACACACACACACACACACAGAGAGAGAGAGAGAGAGAGAGAGAGAAACTTTGAAGGTTGGCTCTTGTTTTGAGGTTGAATTCTTGAGTTGGTTGAACTGACACTGCTTTTTCTTGTGCCTCTTAAATGTGCCACCATGCAAAACTCATTGTCAAGAAACTTGATGTGAAAATGCTCTGCACATTTAGGGACTGGTGCTGCTTCTGTATTTATTCTCTGGACAGATTTATGTGGAGCAAAGCCTTTTCAAAAAAAATATTTCAGAGTTAATATATGTATCTATGGACCCAAGGATATCAGCTAAAAGGATGTTTGCTAACATTTCAGGGGGAAAAAATAAGATATGAGTTTGGAAGATCGTTTCATGTAAAGCCGTAATCTAAAGAACTTCTCTCTTTGTGTGTTTGCGTGAGAGAGACTTTGTTTACAGGAGAGATAAAAGGCAAAAGAGCCTCTTGGATGGTTTGAACCGAACAGAATTCAAATCTAAAGAAAAGTTATTTTTTGAAACAAAGATTGATTGGAAGGTAGAGCTGTGAAAATAATTCAAAAGAGGTGCAAATTACACTGTCATCTTTCTTTAAAGCAGGAGTATCCAACCTTGGCAACTTTAAGACTTGTGGACTTCAGTTCCCAGAATTCCTCAGCTGGGGAATTCTGGAAGTCCACAAGTCTTAAAATTTGCCAAATATGCATACCCTAAGCTTTACAGCATGAAAGTAGTCATGTTTGCAAGGCTTTCATGGCAGCTGTGGAAGCTGCTTCTAGGAGTACTTGTGAGCATCTGCATGTTCAGATGGGACTGCCAGCAAAGCAATAGCAATATGGAAACTGCCAGAGATGGATTTCCTGATGCAGTCCATTTCAGCCAAGCATGTTTAATAATACAAAGAATGTGGCTTTGTTTGCACTAATGCAGGGAAGTCAAATTCAAGGCCCAGGGGTGTCAAACTCAAGGCCTTGGGGGCCACAGGCGGCCCTCCTGAACTCTGTTTTCGCTGGCAGAGGGGTTGCAGGAAGCCATCACAGTTGAAAATGGAGCTCAGGAGCCCGTTTTTGCTGGCAGACTGCTCAGGCCAACCCAGGCACCCCCAACACAAGTTGAGCTGGCCACACCCATCCTGGTCCCCTGAAGTCAAATACAACCCTGATGCGGCCCTCAATGAAATCCAGTTTGATAGCCCTGCACTAATGTGTTTTGCAGAATATCTTTTAAACATGTTCTTCTAGAGCAGTGATGGCATGCAGAGCCATCTTGCTGAACACACATGCTGTCAGCCAACTTTACCTCCAGCTGAGCATGCACGTGCGATTGCACATGCATGCATGTGTGATTGCAGAGACCCAGGTGGTCTTCGGGCCTCCGCTGTGAATGCGCACGATTGCAGCAGGAAATCTTTGGAGCTGTCCTGTGCATGCACACGCAATTGCTCCTGTGTGCATGGGTGCCTGTGCATTGCATGTGCAAAAGCTGCATGCATGCAGAGATGGTGCAGTTGCACATACAGTGCATGTGGAGGAGCTGCACACAAGTGAGGATGGCACATGCAAAAGTACATACTTTTTGGCATTTGGTAAGTAAAAGGTTCGCCACCACTGTCCTAGAGTCTGTCCCATCCCCATGGAGAGCCACAAAATAAATATCTGTTATTTTATCTTTTATTTTCCACTATAACATAACTAGTTGCAAAGGGATTTTGTAACAGGTTGAATTAAAGGTACAGGTCACGACATTAGAGCCAAGTCTGGTTGTAAATTCAGAGTGAGATTCTATAGAAACTTTGTAAAAAATGCAATTACACCAGGCTAGTGCTATAAATATAAATAAGTATTAAAGTGAATATTTTTCTGAAAGTTTGATTACAAATCTTGCATTGTCCTCCCCTCCCACACACAACTTTACAGTCACAAAATTAAGATTTCCTTTTTAGCTAACCAAAGTTGATTTGCATATGTGAAGATGGATTATACTTTGGACATTACTCTAATCAGGATTTATTAATTCCATTTGCTCGCATTTGTGTCGGAAACCCCAAGGTGCTTCCATTTATATTTTGTATTTATATTTTATATTTATATTCCATTAATTTCATTTATACCTTATTATTGACAATGCTGAAGGGAGTTAGAATTATCTAACATCTGGATAGCCACACATATCTATACTGGAAACTGTAGTTGAGATTTTCCAAGCTTTGACTTCAAATGCAGAAGCCGAAATATTGATAAATGGCAAATAAGAGCCAACACTTCTAACTTCATCCAGACCAGTGCCAGAAAATAAAATCTGAACAGCATGCCAGTATGTAAGAGTTTGTTCCAATTATTAATACTGGGTTAGCCTGTTCTCTTAGTTTTACGGTAATAAAACACTGATAGTCACTCAGTCTAAATTTTTATTTGGTTTAAAAGCTTTACCTAGCCTGTCTCTTCTTCCCAGTTAGTGTCTATAATTACTGGTAGGCATAACAGAATTTCTGAAATCATAATTCTGTAGCAAAATAAAACAGTGTATTTTCTGAATACAAAAACAATTCTGATTTTTCACGTGATTGCATACCTGAAATGGTACTAGTTGGAAGAAACTTGTCTTTATCTCAGCAAATTTAAATTGGTCTCTGCATTTAAAAAAAATAATTGTTGAATTATTTATCAAAATTAGTGAAAATACACTACTTTTTTGGGTAATTAGTTTTAAGGTAGCAACACAAAACAAATGGAACTGTGGGGGGGGGGGGTTCTAAGAGAAACAGCTATGAATTAGAACTGGAAGAGCAGAGGATAAATCTTGAATCCTGATTAATTGGAAAGTGGATTAAAAAGTTTCATTTTTATACAACCAGTAGCTATTTGAGTGGAGGGAAAAATGAACAAATGAAGTAGAAAAGCAATTGAAATGAGGAAATTCCCAGTAGAGTAATAGAGATGAAGGTTTCGTAACCTTTTCCCCCTTGTTAGCACTGACTGACTGTAATTATTTGCAGAATTTGTGAGTTTAAGATGAACTTTGTTTGCATATATAAGAGGGGTAGGTTGCTGAAAAAGAGATTGATTCCAGGGTTTTGTTGAATTGAGGCCTAGGCTAGTTTCAAAGATACAAAATTCATAGGATATGTTTCATTTGAATTATAAAAATAATTTATGCTTAAACTTTGCAGTTTAAGAACACTTCTCTATCCTTCTCTATCCTTGTATGGGATAGAGAAGACCAATAAAATTTCAGAGGCCCTTAAAAACCTCTTAAATCATGCCTGGGAAACTTCTTGATGCAGATCAGTCAGTTGTAAACATGCTGAGCCAACTGTAGAAGCCAAAATTCCATGAAAATATAAAAGCAGCTTTCTTGGAAGAAAATGTAGAGATTAAACATTTACTGGGCCATATTGGCTTCAAAACTGTCAAGCAAAGAAAAGCACATTTCAGTTTGTAAAATCATATTTCTATTACCAGTAGAATTCACCTATGTAAAATACATTACACATTTCCATTAAGAGTTCCATATAATACAAAGCACTCTAATGAAAAAACAATCTCCATTTTGAAAGATTATTGCCTGAGCAGGATTGTTTTATAAAATTGGGTGTTAAGCAAGGTTGCCTTTAATATGCAGATTATTCATGTATGTATTTAGACTAACTCTGTCATTCATAATTGCTATTAGTTTAATTTGATAATACTCTAGGAGAAGTTACTCTTTCTTACAGAAGTAGGACCTCATTTTAAAGCCTATTTTTAAGATGCCTGAATCATTAAAACTAAATATATATTATTCAAATAATAACTTGAAAGACTATTATATGATGTATATTTTAATATATACTGATATGGTTTTGTACTCAAATAAAAATAAAATTAGATGGTAAAGTATGCAACTTAAAGTATCTAAGACATTTATTTTAGTTCCAAGCCAGATATTTGTCCTGTTAGAATAATGGGTTATTGTAAGCTGCTTTGAAGTCCATATATAAACCCTTTAAGCATACTTAAAATCTGCTTTTCAATGATGGAAATTCCATTTTAAATTACCATAGATAATATTCATCTCATACAAGGATATTCTTTCATAGCTATAGAGAAATATACATGAATATGCACGTGCAATATTTTATATACACATACTTGAATGCTATTCCCATACATTAGATCAAAGAGAATGTTTATATGTATGACAGGTATATTCTATAAATATATAAAAAATGGAAGGCAACTGTTATCCAGTCTTGAGACTAAGAAGTGTAAGTAAGGAAGAAATTGGTGAGTAATTGACCAATTCTTGATCTTTAGACATTTACTCACATTCAATAAAATAGGCTTTTGTTTAAACCAAGCTTTCCATATCATATCCAGTTATATATAAACAGACGTGGGATTCAACCAGTTCACACCTATTCGCTAGAACTGGTTGTTAGCTTTGTAGGCAGTTTGGAGAACTGTTTTTGTTGTTACGTATATTGTATAAAATACATGCTATCTTACATAAAATAATACAAGCCCAAAAGGAATGTTTGTATTTCTTCTTATAACTGGAATCAGAAACGTTTACAAATAATAATGGAATTAGAAAGAAATACATAAGTTGTGTGTGTGTGTAGTTCTAACGCTGATATTTCTACCACAAATACAGTTATTATTCTGATTTTTGATTGAGAATTGCTTCTTTGTCTGAAATCAGTAGGTATGTACTTTTTACCCCAGCTCTTTTGGCTTTTCTCCTCATTCTTGTTGCAGCTTGGTTTTATCTTTTGCCCACTTTCCTCCCTTTTTCCATGCTCATCCACAATCCTTTCCTAATCAAACATGTATTCCTAGTTCTCCAGTAGTACTTTCTCTACTTCAGTCACTTTCTCTCAAGTTTAGCTTTCCCAGATCGGAAACTTAATTTCTATCAGATAATTACCAACCATAGCTCTTGATCAGAAATTTGCATGAAACAAAAGTCCCCTTCCCAAAGACTTCATATCTATTTATAGAATTGCTGAAAATAGAATGTATCCTTTTCAGAATGTATTACTTCAAGCCCATATTAATAGAGCTATATTTAGCATTAATTTCACTGTCACTGGATCAGCAGCTCCTTTGTCTGGTCAAGTTGCATGCACAGAGTTCCACTTTCTCATCTATACATTTATAGGTGTGTTCTACTGTTTCATCTTAATGATACCTGCAACTATTTTTTTAAAAAAATGAATACAAATTGCAGTTAGATGCACACTTTGTTTCAAAACACATTTTGATTTTTTTTTTCAAACAATGCACTGCAAAATGTATAATTTTTGAGTTGATGATTTACTTGGAGAAGTGTGGAATTCAAAGGAGAGCTGTATTCTGAACTATACAGTGTGTGTGTAGATTGCAACACTGTATTCTGGATTGTGCAAAAATGGAATTCCTCTTCCATTCCCAATTATTTGGTTAATCTGCAAAAAAAATAATAATCATATTTTCTTAGAATGCCCTTTTTTCCCTTGTTCTTCAGAAGCTGCAGGTCCCTGTTAAATTGTGTCTGTCTTGCTGTGAACAATTTACAAATTGTTCACTCAGTTGCTTGTTAATTTCAATTTCTTCCCTTTTCAAATGGTAGTTAAGCCTATGTGGTGCAAACGCTCCTATATGAGGGCACATCCAGTCAGCCGTATTTTCTTCCAATCTGTGAGCTGGTAGAAAAATGTTATGCCAAATATGGTGGGTTGCTTCTCATGCTGACAAGGGATGCGGACTGTCTTGATTTAATGCGAAACTACTAAGGAAAATAATTGGTGGATTCCCCAGCTACAATTCCTCTCCCGTCCAGTGTCATGTTCAGATGGAAAAAATAACTGGTAAACCAATTGCATTAAACTTTTTTTTATAGTTTATCTCTCTTGAAAGGAGAGGAACTTGCATAAGACCTGGCAAGCAGTGCAGAAATTTCTGGTCAGATATTACAGTATGCAGAGAGATGACTCTGTGAAAGCCAGCTTTCCAGATTGTTTTGCAACCCAAACCAAAATTACCATTGAGGGCAGCGCCCAGCAACTGGACTGGAGGAGGCATTCCTTCAGCAGCATTAGGTGTCCATTAGGGATTGGGTAGATCCCAACCCTTGTTCATATCATCAGCCACATTGTTGTCTTCATAGCAAAAATTGTATTGAGAAAAGAGGGAGAAGACAACTAAAAAGTTGTGTTTCAATTTTCAAGTAGTCTCAGCTGGGTTCTGGAGTTGAGATGAAGGCGACGTCATGAGAACACGGAATGTAAAAAGGTTACTGGCATGCCCTGTGCTACATTTAGAGGTGTTGAGGATGAAGTCTTAGAGCAGAACAGATTTACACATATTACTCCTACTGGCTTAGAACCTGTTTAAGGAAGAGATACTTGTAATATTTGGAAGGAGCTGCATAAACTATTGGATTATTGATGTTATAATGTTGAATATATTCAAGCCTTCATAATTCATTCATAATGTCCAGAGAAACATCACTTGCTTCATCCAACATGGTTGTTATGTGCTTGAGTGCTGTAGAATGACCTGCACAGTTGGTTGCAAGAGTTGCATTTGTATCACAGCCATGTGGGCTAGTACTTGGGAAAAAGCAACATCTGAGATGAATAGAATTAGATGGATAGAAATTTAATCAAGAACCCTCTGGTTCTTAGTCTTCAGCTGGTTTTTGCAACCCCTTGGTCCTTTCCTTTGCTGCTTGATTTATTTATTGCAACGCCTTTGTGTTGTCTCTTTTCTCTGAGTCGCCAAGGTTTCACAATCCTACCGAATGCCAACAGAGTTATTTTTATAGTAAGCCGATACCTTAAAAACAGAGCTAAACTGCATAAGCAATGAGGAGATGAAACAAGACTGCCTACATAAATCTGAGTTGGTGACAAAGGGTGCTTCATTGACAAGTGATAACTGCAAGGGAAATGTAGGCTATAAACTATGATATTGGTTTTTGGTGAATATCACTGTTGTGTGTAGAAAGGTTGATTCTTAAAAACAGCACTTACAAACCATAGCACAACGAGATGGTTTCTCTGTAAGGCTGTTGCTCAAGTAAATCAATGTCTCTAATGGGGGTGTAATCCTAGAATTTTCTCTGTGATTATCCTTGGTTTGAATATCTACATGCTGAGGGTACAAGATTGTGGGAGATTTTGCTAGTACTACACATGATGTATTTGTGCCTTTGTCACTTTGTTCTTGATGAGTTCTCACAGAAGAAAATGCAGGGTAAAGTAAAAGAGAACAAGAGGCATAGAATTTAATAGCAGTGGATTTTTGGAGGCAATCTTTTTACTGCTTTTTACTGCTTGAAAGCATGAATTCACCCTCTCATCTCCTAGGAGCACATCATTAGTGGACTGTACCTTTGCAACTAATGAAGATTATGTTATTTCCTGATCAATGGAAATCTCTCTCTCTCTCTCTCTCTCTCTCTCACACACACACACACACAGAGAGAGAGAGAGAGAGCTAACCAAGTAAAATCTAATTAAATTTGCTAGGTAATTACACTATAATAATGCCTAATCTTTTTATTGGCTTAGTTCTCTAAATGTTTTTTTAAGAGTCTCTTTGCATAGAAGATGACCTTACAAAAGACAGAATTCCAGATTACAAAAGCATTCAACTGCTGCAGAGCCAGGATTGAAAACTATATTGAAGCCATTTGCCATTCTTTCTCTGTATTTTGTTTTGTTGTGTACCAGAGAACAAAATGGATATAACAAGAATATTCTGATACCTCATAGGTGTTTGATTATTACTTTTTGTTAAGGGATATTGTTTTTTATAAATTTAGGTGTCTCAAACTAGTCCAATTGCACATGTACCTTCCTCTCAGATCAGTGAAGATATTTATGAAAACATGCTTCCAATATTTGTTGGCCTGCCTGCCCCCAATTATTAACAGTATGATCCTACATTTCCAAGATCCTTTAAAAAGGCTTTAGGTTTGTGGTGAAATGCCTGGGGCTTTTCTACTACTATTGACTTCGTAGTATCTTCTGGAAGAGCCCTACAGCTCTTTGAAGAATTACCAGGAGGACCTCAGCTTGTAGATCAGTAATTGCCTGTAGATTTCTAGATAGGAAATAGCTTGCGTGGTGGTGCAGCTTGTTTTGTTCTTAGTGTCTGCAGTGTCTAGACATGCTTTCCTCAAGTGGGTATCCTCCAGGACTTCAGCTCCCAGATTTCCTACCCAATCTGGAAATTCCTGGAGTTGCAATCCCAACCCTACAGGAAGGTAGCAATTTGAAATGGGAGTCTTGAACATGGTCTGGGGCAGCATTTCTCAACCATATCAACTTTAAAATGTCTGTAATTCAAGATGCTGGTTGAGGAATTCTGGGAGTTGAAGTCTAAATATCTTAAAATTTGCTAAGATTGTGAAACACGGTTCTAGGGTGCAGGGAATGTGGTCCAAAGAAAACCTGTTAAAAGTTTTAATATAAATTTAAGAGCTCATATATGGCTTATAATTAAATGCAGAGATTCAGTTAGTGCAGAAAGCGAGACATCAAATACCCTCAGTAGATAAAGCATTTCTGATCTGACAGATTTATTTTATTCAATGGTCATATATCAATATAGGTAGTCCTTGATTTACAACAGTTCATTTTGTGACCATTGAAAGTTACAACGGCACTGAAAAAAGTGACTTTTATGATGATTTTGCACACTTATGACTGTTGCAGCATCCCCATGGTCACATGATCAAAATTCAGGAGCTTGGCAACTGACTTCTATTTATGACGGTCACAGTGTTCCGGGGATTATATGGTTTGCGGCCTTCCGACAAAGTCAACAGGGAAGCCAGATTCACCTAACAACCATGAGGCTAATTTAACAACTGTGGTGATTCACTTAACAAATGTGGCAAAAAAGGTTGTAAAATGGGGCAAGACTCAACACTTGCCTCACTTAACATAAAATTTGGGGCTCAATTGTGATGGTAAGTCGAGGACTGCCTGTAGTTCTACCTGCAACAGCTGTGTGATTGTGGGGGAAAAAACACAGCTCCCTTCATGAGGCAAACGGATGTTCTATTTAAACTCTGGTCTGGTACATTCCAAAATACTATGTCCAAATCAATTTCAAAACATTGAGTAGCTTTAACGCATATTGCTACGTTGCCAGTAGTGACCCATAAATTGTTAAACATATACAGTTTTCCTTAGCATCAGAACAATGATACATTTAGTGTTCTTCGTATACCCCAAATCTCTGTTTTGAAGGGTAGGAGTGAAAAGAAAGGGGTTGAATATATTCTGTTTTCTTTTAACTGTGTTTTTTTTAATGAGGGTATGCAGAGGGTATGTAGAGGTCTGGCTTGTTATCCTATTGTTGTGGAAATAAATAACTTGCTGAAGGGCTGCTGTAGCAACCTGTTCTTGAAATATTGAATACAGCTGGCAGGTTCAAAGCATGGCTGACCCACTTGGTTGGCAGGCTGCCAGAAGGCTTATATAGCTATCAAGTGTAAGACTGAGCTTTTGCACCTCTTTGCACCTGCTGCTGGAAGGCTTTTCCCACCCATGTGCAAAGCGTAGATTGGGATTTAAGGACAGCTGCTTGCAGCAGAATCTAGTTTTCTTGTCTTGCTAAAGAGATATAGCCCAGGGCACAGTGTGTGGGTGAGTTCAAAGATCCTATCTACTCATTTTTGCAACAATCGAATTTCAGCACTAAAATTATAGTTCGGGCTTCCAAACACATAGGGAAGTACATAATATGAACAGGATCACTTGTCACTAGAACTTTTTTTTTGTCAAATTACTCTGTGTTTCCTAACTGTTGGCGAAGTGGTAGATTCTTATCTGTGCCACGAAGGTCTTCTTGGCCTAGAAAGCTTCAAATTATTCTTTGCATTTCTTAACTTCATGTCCCTTGTAATGCCAGTAAAAACAACCCTTGATTATATGGCAAAATCATGTGAAAATATTTTTTAATTGTCTTGTACTGCTCTTTTTCCAATCCCACCTTTTTTCCTATGGATTTGTGCATAGCTGCACCTGTTCAGAGTGGACAATGGTAGGTCCAACTAGCATTACGCTTTCCAAAAACATTTCCTATTCAAGTGCCAAAAGTTGCCTTTTCCAATGTATGCTTCATGCAGCTGTTGTACACATTTTTCTCTGACTTCCCACCCAACTGGGGTAAGGATACTATGTGGTCATGATCACCTTTATGGCTTTACATTTGCATTATGGCTTTATACCTTTACATTTGCACAATGCCTAGTAATTAAGAAAACCATGCTCTGTATGATTAGGAAAAAATGACAAAAGTCAAACATTTCAGGAATATTTACATATATTTATTTACCCAAAGTAATATTTTCCTTTCAGCCTCCTTTCAGCAGTAACACCATCATAACAAAATGGGAAGGCCTCAATTGTGAGCCGAAACTGGTAATTTTGGGGTGCTTTATCTAGGATTGTATTGTATGTTCTCAATACACTTGCCCTTTAGAATCTAAAACCCACAGGCAAAAGTGCATTCTTAATAAATCCATTTGTTCATTTTGATCACAAGGTGTTCATTATGCAATTATGGGAGCAAGTGTTATGTTTTGGCCTCACATAAAGAAATCCACTTTGGGATTCTCTTTAATGGTTTGTCTAGTTTTGTTTGTCTTTCTAATTTTTGGGGGTAAGTTTTTATTTTAATTTTTTGATCAAAATAAAATTTAGAAATAAAAAAAAAATGAAAACTTTATTCTTACAGCATAGTAGAGGATCACCATGAAATGTTGAAGAAAAAGTAAATCTCCAAACTACACTTTCTTTACCCATATGTACCGATAAAGGAGAATATTTGTAGCTCAGGGTTGAAATGAGGGAGTCCTTGATGCTGTCTGAGCTTGGTTGTTTTCTTGTAGATGTTTCATTAAACTTGGTAATCACTGCTACCTAGTTTGGGTAATGAAATGTCTGCAAGAAAACAACCAAACTCAGAGAACACCAAGGACTCTTAATCATATGTACCAAGATAAATCACTTCATCTCACTCTGCCGTGTCAATTACCAATTGTAACAGAGGGGATCTTTCTACAACCCCATTTCCTTCCAATGAACAATGGGAAGAAATTTCCTTATTTTTTTTCTCTTAACTCCTTGAGAAAAAAGATGCTGTGAAGAAGAGTGTAGGGTTTTCTTTAATGGCTCTTGAAAAGTCTAAAAGTTATCCTTGAAAATGTAACACAATCCTTCAAACATATCTCACATAGACTATCTCGTATGAATGATCTGCTTTACATTCGTTCATGTCATGAATTTCAAAGTGCAGGGGTATGTTAGAGTCAGTGGAAAGTATTTCCTAAATGCAAATCAAATCTGGAATTTTGCAACATGATTCCTCCCCCAGACTGGCACTTTCCAGATGTTTTGGGCCTACAATTTCCCAAATTCCTATCTAGTTGGCCATGTTGGAAATTATTAAAACAAACAAGGGGGAAAAATTGAAAAGAGACCTTTTAAGTTCTTTGGCGTAGTAAAGGAAACCTTTTAAAAAATTGCACACAGCAGAAATGTATTACATACAAAAAGCTGTTGGAAGAGTTCTGTGAAGATTATACTATGTAAGGAAAACACTATGTAGAATGTACTATTTGATCCTTTATTATCATGTTTTAATTCTGTTGAGGAAGAAACCATAAACTGGAATGCAGCATTGTTGTTTAAATTGATTTAATCACATTGGCTAAAATTATCCTTGGAAGCAATTGACAGAACTGTGGGAACAAGATTTCAATGTTTAGAAATACCCCATGAGAGTATCAGAACTACTATCAGTGCTAATGATGTTTGCCATTTTCATATATAAGCTTTTGCGTGTTCTGGACTCCTCTGCTGCTTTCAGAATTGTAACAAGAACTCCATGTGCTTGAGTTGAATTAGCTCATATTACAGAAAAACAGAGAAGAGGGAAATAAATATGATTGTTATTCAATCCAGGTTTATATCGGTTATAGTTTTAGATGAATTATGGGAGTAAGCTGTGTTCCAGGTTGCTGGAACAAAGGAAAAAGTAAATGTTGTTTCTTTTTTGAAATATAAAGTTCAGGTCTTAAGACAACCCTTCTTCAATGTTTAGGCAAACACACAGTTTTTAATTGCATAGTTTTTTTTCTTCTGTCCAATGATGCAAAAGGTTTGTAAAATAATTCTTCAAGCCATGTAGCAAAAAAAGCAACTCTTTATTCTGATTTGTTTCTCTGGACATTTCATTTAATTTTTAATTTAATTTAATTTTATTAAATTTCTATACCGCCCCTCTCCCGAAGGACTTGGGGCGGTGAACAGCCTATAAAACAATACAAT
>JANHFJ010008269.1:160200-171002 GCA_032468195.1 Cerberus rynchops
GATCACTTCTGCTGTAGTTTCCCACTCATCTGGGAGTTTTTCCTGACCACCCAAAGCCTGTCTCAATTTCTGTCTGAATTCCTCACAACATTCTTTCTTTTGCAACTTCCACCACTTGGCCTTCTTCTCTATCTTTCCTCTCATCTTCGTCCTGACTGTCAGAGTCATCCTACACATCACCATCCAATGCTGTTTGGCTACACTCTCTCCTACCACCACTTTGCAATCGCTAATCTCTCTCAGATTTCCTCATCTACATAGAATGTAGTCTATTTACATACTCCTACCGCCACTCTTATATGTAACTCTACGTTCCTCCCTCTTCTGGAAATAGGTGTTAACTACAGTCATTTCCATCCTCTTAGCTAAGTCCACCACCCTCTGTCCTTCTAGGTTCCTTTCTTTAATACCAAACCTGCCCATCACCTCCTCATCGCCTTTATTCCCCTCACCCACATGCCCGTTGAAATCTGCCCCAATCACCACTCTCTCCCCTCTGGGAATACTCTCCATTGCCTCATTTAACGCACTTCAGAATCTCTCCTTCTCTTCTAACTCGCATCCTTCTTGTGGAGCATAACCACTGACCACATTTAACATTACCCCTTCAATTTCCAACTTCAATCTGATCACCCTGTCTAACACTCTTTTCACCTCTAAAACATTACAAAAGAAAGCCTATGTTTTTTTTATTATCCATTTTTTTTGTAATCATGTTTTTTTTCTCTTTTATGGGGAAAAAAAACCCATAAGGGGTTTCCAGTCAGCCATACAGGTGGATATTATGGCTAACTGTAAACCACTTATAGATTTTAATAATATCCTCATTGCAGTTGTCATATATAAACACAAAGATCCATAATTTATTTTAGTTGCTTATTCATTAATCCCCAAAGAAAAGCATATGGTTTTCAATTGAACCTCAGACTTCAAAATGTTCTGAATTTATGTATTTGTATTCACTTTTTAACATATCCATCCATCCATGTAAAATTGTAAAATTTCCTTTCATATTGTTCACATTTTCACCAAAGATTTTAAGTATCTTTATACATATAGAACTGTGATGGCACAGTAATTAGAATGTAGTGTTGCAGGCTAACTCTGCCCATAGCCAGCAGTTTGATCCTGATCAGCTGAACATTGATTCAGCCTTCCATCCTTCCAAGCTCGGTAAAATGAGGATCCAGATTGTTGGCAGCAATATGCTGACATTTGTAAATCCCTTAGACAGGGCTGTAAAGCACTATGAAGTGGTATATAAGTATAAGTGCTATAATGCTGTACATTCTAGACTAGCAGGCTCCAACCATTCTGGCTCAGCAGACTGGCAAAGGTGGCGGCGGAGCGCAGAACGGATGCTATTCTGTGTGCATGGGCCCTTCCACGGTCCCATTACCAACAGGCTGTGTCCCGGCACTGAGCCATAGGCCAGGAGTTGGAAACTTTTTTCTAGACAATTTTTCTGCCAATGATACACCATTTTATAAAAATTATCTTTGAGACTAGGAAAAAAAAAAGGTAAATTTCAGGTTTTCAACCACATATTTTCACATTGCTCCAACTGTATATTAGTACAAATTTTTAAGCCCATTTTATTATCCATTTTTTAATTTTGTCCTTCTGGTATATCTCAACAAAAAATTATACATTTAGTAGTAATGTTCATCATTAGTGCATAATTTTTAAATTCAGCCTTAATTTGTTAAAAATCATCAGATCATTCATCTACTTTAAACTTCTCTTTCCATTTTACCTAAGAAATCTAGTGACAAATGTATCCATCTTTATCAAGTGTTCTTTTGACTTCATTTTATAATTACCTTGAAATAATTTAATACATCAAGGAACAAAAATGCATTTCTGACCTTGGTTTTATTGAAGCCTGTGGGCTTCCATCCCAGTGCAGAGTGCTAAAAATAAAAGAGACCTAATGATAAAAGTAGCAAACTTTACATTTAAATTGAACATTGTTCTAATTTATTAATATTGCTTATAATTAATAGTTGCCAAGGAAAATGTTAAGGGTTTTTAATAAACAAGAACCAGGGTTTGGGTTCTGTTAAGTCTTAATAAATTATATAATAACCTGTACTTGATAGCTTTTATTAATTGGAAATAATTTTCTACATGTAGTTAAATATTGCTGAACATCTTTGCCAAGTGTTTGCCAGGATAATATGTACAGTAAATACTCTGAGGACAAATTCTCTCTGTGTGATACAAATGTAGCATCTGGTAATAAGACCAGGTCATAAAAGGCACTGATTTGTATATGTTGAAGCTATAATTAGCTAAATAAAGTATTTGTTCCAGTGAAAATGTAAGAAAATACAACTTTTAGTTATGCTTTACTGGACGTCTCTCTCTCTCTCTATTTGAAATGTAAGGAAATGTAACAGGAATGCAATGTCAGAACAACACAAACTTGCCTGAAATCTTTCAGCATTAAAAAATAGAATTTTGCTTTTATGAGAATGCCTCAGTTTTTGGCAATGATTTAAAAAGTTTTTATTATAGAGAACTTAACAATTTTTTCAGCAATATGATAGCCCTTGAAATTCATTTGCCCCACCTAATCAATTTTTCAAGGAATCAATGCAGATTAAACGAGTCTTACCACCCCAGGTATATTGTACTTAAAACAACCCAAAAGTGATCTGATGACAAAATGTTTTTCTGTCCTTTCTGACTGTAAACAATGGGAACTGAGCTATTTTTACCAGCTAGCTTGGCCTGCCTAACAATAGGTTACATATCGACTAAGTCATGTTACAATAAATAGGGTAAGTTAATTATTAGTAAGCCAAGCCTTGGCCATTTGCATGTAATTAAAGCATAGCTTATTAGTGATCCAATCCAGGGATTGAACTGAACATAGAAGTGACAGCCCAAATTCTCATAAAGGTCCAGTTTGCAAGATATACAAAAGAAATGTTAGAAAATGGACTGTATCAGTTTGCAAAAGGGAAATAAACATTTGGAGTTCCAGAAGTAGCCTGCGTATCTAGGAATCCCAAATATTTCATGGACAATATTAGAAGTGGGGAAAAAAGCCAAGGCAGAAATAAAAGACTATAGAGGCAAAGATAATAAGACATTAGATGCTTTGAAAATATTTGGATTGTACAGTAAATGAAAAAAAGTGTTTTAAATTACTTGTTTTAAAGAATGTCGAGTTTCTGCTATGAGATCAGAAGCACTCTCCTGCAAATTAATTAGGTGAAGCTGTTTAGATTAATGTTTGAAGGGAATGTTTTTTTTCCCATTTTTGGAAACTAAATTCAGATAATTTGCATCTGGGTACATTATGCTCTTGCATGTGTGAATTTGTATTTAAAATATTCAACTACCTGGTTTAAGTTGTAGTGTACATAAGCTATTTAGTTATACTTTTTAAAAAAATACTCTGAAATTTAACATAGAAATGTTTTAATATTGACTATTCATTTACAAAAGGGTAATAGACATTTAAACATTGGATGCGACAAAGGTTACTTTTGCACAGTGATTTAATCTGGTGATTCACTCCAGATTAAAATGCATCTAGCAGACTGGGCTCTTCATACATAAAGCCAAGCTTGACGTGATTAATCGCCAAGTTCTCTGGAAATAAACAGAAGCTATTTATTTGTAGCAAAAGAGGATGTTTGCATCTGTAAAATATCAGCATTTGCCAAAACGAGGAATCTCTATAAATCTCTGTTGAGCGCCGAGAACTTAATTTGTACCCAAGAGACTTGCTGTGGCCATGTAGGAGGTGGTTGCTGAGTTGTCACCCAGGAGGAGAAGGGCATGCCGTGCTTGCAACTTTTGCTTTGTTTTGCAACCCCCCACAGCTTACCTTCTCAAAACAACGCTCCACCTTCTTTGGTCTGCCCCACCACAGAGGTTTTGGGAGAGGCACATTGGAAGCGGCTTCTGACATTGGCAAATGGCAGGTGGGGAATTGAAATGCCAAGAGAACACAAAGGACTTCATTGGAGCAAATCAATTTATCTCTGCTTCAGTGAGAATTATGTTTCTCCAGGGTACGTCTCTTCATTGAGGCAAATCTAAATCACTCGCGGAGGGTTAATTCATAATATGCAGCAGTGTTAAACAGATGATTTGGTTTATTTCCTATATTTCCCTCTGCATTGTGAAAAAAGAAGAGGGGTGTGAAAACTTTACTACTTTTTCTTAGATCTTTCGCCTGGATTTTGTTTTTTAAAAAAGAAGGATGTGAACATGTGAGCAAACATTTCTGGAAGTTATCTTTTATAGTAGTCTCACTTTGTCCATGTATGATTTCTCCCTAATAAGAATCAGCAATGCTTCAGCAGGTTGAGATAAATCCATTCCTGGTGCTTCTGCACTGTGTTCCTCAGGCTTACCACTGTGATGCCCTACTGGTAGAGCAGATTTTTGCCTAGAGCACACCTTCGTATCAGCAGTACATTTTCCACAAATACAAGAGAAGCAATGAAATGTCTGTGAGTCGAGTGGACTTAGCAGGTGTTGTCATATTAGATTTATTTCATAATAAATTGACAGCACATCTGAAAGAAGAGCCATCTCTTGTTCCATAGTTGATAAGGATAAAACATCTGGTCTAGTTATTCCTTGTCTGTATTATATGTTTTTTTCTCTCCCCCAGTGGCTTAGTCACTTTCTTTTTCCTTCAGTTGCAAACTATGCCATTCAGAGGTAAAATAGAGAAAGTGCAGTACACTGGTTTTCCATCTCTGTCAAAATTCCTTGATTGTTTGAGATTAATTAAAATAACCAAATTTCCCATTTTAAAACAGAAATATTTCATTTTTCTAACAGGGCCTAATTCTAAATTTCTGGAATCCGCTATAGTTATTCAGTGTAATCAGTATATTCCAAAATATTGTGTGTATTGATTACAGTTCTTATTAATTTCAGAAATCATTGATACTAGCACCTCTGTTGCTTTAAGAAGAGTAGAACTTGACTAATTTTATTTTAATTCTCTACATCTCTAAGTACAGCTTGTGCTTTCATTCTATCGATTATTAAAAACTAACCAAGAAAATTTCACCTGAAACTGTTCTTTATTGTTTTCAGGTTAATTCTCTTAAAGCTTCCAGGCTAAGGCTTGGACCAACCAGCCACCACCATTGAGCCCAGCAGCTGGAGCGGCAGCGAGAGTCCTGCCGAAGACATTGAAAGAATGAGTGATTCTGCAGATAAACCTATTGACAATGACGCAGAAGGGGTCTGGAGCCCAGATATTGAGCAGAGCTTTCAGGAGGCCCTAGCTATATATCCCCCTTGTGGGAGGAGGAAAATCATATTGTCTGATGAAGGCAAAATGTATGGTAAGTTATTACAAATCTGGACAATTTTGAAAACAGCGCAGTAAACATTGTCTGGAGCTTCTTGTCTAGAGATGTGAGACACTTCAAAAGTGTTGGGAGTTCACAGGAATGTCCCCGAAATCAGGGGTCTTGCCTATTGTTTATATAGAATTGAAACAACTCATTTGGTGCATTTGTTGTACATGTACTCCCAAATCCCAGCCATTTCACTGCAGGGAAGTTGCTTTTTCAACAAACGAATTATGGCAATAATTGATCAATCAGGCTTTGTTGCATTGTTCAATTTCTCCCACTTCATATTCCTCTGTAATTAGAATTAAATTAATTCTAATTAAAATTAATTATAATTTTGTAATTAAATTTTGTAATTAAAAAAAACAACACCTCACTGAACTGGGTGTTGTGTAGTGATAAGTAGAAAGTTTGCATTAGTTCGGAAGTCTTCCACAAAAGTTTAAACATATTTCCAAGAGTGTAATATGACAAAGGCAAGCAAGCAAGCAAGATTCATAATTACTAAATATGGAAAGCACTTTTCACAACTAAATTGCAACTTAGTGGTTGGCAATGCATATCACAAAGAAGAAAGGAAATAGATAACTTTTTCTGCTATTAGTTCATGGTGAAGTTCTCTGACTATCACGGTGAGTGGCTGCAAAATCTTCCCTTCCAGCTGGGGCTCCCATAAATTATCAGATGTGCTGACAGTATTCATAAATATATTTGAAGTTTTTCCCATCTACGGCTAAGTTGCTGGTTTCGCAGCTAATCTCTGTCTTTGAAGGCTTAAGCTGATTTTCTCCTCCCTTTCTCTCCCCCATTCTTTTCAAAATTATTGCTGACTGTAGTTTTTCCATCCTGGCATTGTGGCAAGCAGATGGCAGGTAATGGCACCGGCCTTGTTTCTCCCATAAGCACGGCGTGTTTAGCAATTTTGTCTTTTGTGTGGTAGGCTCCTTTCCTGTCATCAGAAATCCTCACCTGATGCCTCCGTTTCTGACCATGTAGCGCAAAGATCACTCTTCCACAATCTGCAAATAATCTTTTTTTTTTTTTGCACAATGGGGTGTTTTGTGTTGAGATACAGGCGTGCTTCCCCAGAAGAGGTTCGGTAGGAATCTGCCAAGCAAACTAAAGCAGATGGTACTGCAGCTGCCACCAGCTGTGAATCTCTCCCTTCTCCCCCAGGACCAGTTTGCATGATGTAATGGAAAAAAAAGGGGGGGGACATTCTTTTCTGCTGGGTTGGAGTCTCTCACAGCCTGCCAGTGTCACAGAGAGGCAGAAACAGACCTCAAGGCATTAGTTTGCAGCTGTCATGTGACCCTTGAAGCCATATGAAACATAATGTCTGGAAAATAGGCTGGTGATGAAGCATCTCAGCTGCTGTTGGCAGAAACTTTCTAGACCGCTCTTTCCCGGCTCGATTGGTTTTTCTCTCTTCCCCTTTCCTCCCCAATTTATTATCAAGCACTAGAGGTTTCCCACCTCCTCTGGCTTCCTTGGATACATTTCTACCTTTTTTTTTTCCTCCTTTCCATTCTGAGTATTTTTTTAACTGGGGATTTCTGATAATTAGGGAACATTTATTTTCCACTTCCCAAAGAAGCCCAGAGATAAGTATGTACAAAAGTGTGCATGTATAATTAAAATAGTGTTCAGTGCCTGGCTATTGACTTTTAAAAATATTTCTTTTGTACAATAATGTTTTTTGATGGATTAGTGATACATGCAGAATTATTTCCTTAGTTTTCTGAGCACAGTCATACGAAGCATTTTCCTCTTGTGCTACCATTTTTACTAGTCCTTTGACCAGGAAACAGTTCTTGAAAACAAACAAGAAAGGAAAAACCCATTGAAATAAATAAAAAAAATAAAATATGGAAGATAGCTGCTGATGGCTGGTGTTTATTGGTGCCCGCCCTTTTAATTTCAAGCTAATATGATTACTAAACAGCCTTCTTACTATCTGATATGTCATTTTATGTTGTCTGAAACATGTATCCAGGTTGTAGTGAATTTTTGATATTTTTTAAGGCAGTAAAAATCTTATAGGGAAATGAAAATAATTATGTTACTAGAAGGTGTATCCTCTTTTTCATTGGATAAATTTCTTTTAAAATTCAAGCTGTGCAGCATTTGGAGAATTTGAGAATTTACAGTTTTATAACAGACTCTTAGAGTTCTTTTATTTTTATTTAAATATAACCTTAATAATACTTTAATATAAATATATTGTATTTATTCCAGATGCCAGATGGAATAATAGTAATAAACAAGATAGTTTTGGACAGTGTGTTATGTTTATTTATGGAAGAGAGATGACAGTATTTTAAGTTTTCAGAGATGTAATTTCACAGTTGCAGATGAACTATTAAAAAAATCTTCCCAGCAAATATTTTAATTGAAACAATGTTTTGAGTAAGTTGCAGTCTGTAGCAAATTGTGAAGGATTGGGTAACATTTTTTTTTCTCCTTTTGCCTGTTAGTGTGTGTTTATTTTGGAGGGCGAAGAAATCTAGAATCTGTTGGTTGGTCCTAGTGGAGTTCAGGATATTCCTATAAATATTTTAATGACATTGCACAAGACTTCATTCTGGATTCTGTGCTGTTTAATGTATTTATAAAGAACTTTGATGAGAAATTGGGGAACACAACTATCACAGTTGATCACAATATAAAAATGAACCAATAATAAACTGTATCAATATTAAGGGGAATCTTGACATTAAGAAATTGGAGTGCATCCAGAGTAGGGATGATTAGAAACTTGGAAGGAAATATGAATCCGGAATGGTTGGAGGCACTAAATGACTATGGAAATTCTCAATCATGTTGTCCCAAAGATGCTTTTTCCAACTGAAATTTCTTGGTTTGTCCTTTGAAAATGTTTCTCTTCTCATCCAAGGAGCTTCTTAGAGGAGAAGCAAACTGTTTTCAAAGAAAAAAAACTAAGAAAGCCCAGTTGCCCTTTGGAAAAAGCATCTTTGAGATTGGAGGCACTAAATAAGTTTAGACTGGAGAAGATATAACAGCAGAATCATGGTGCCAGGTAGTTTTTGGTTAATGACAATAATTAGGACCATTGCTTAGTGATGTAGTTATGAACTGCAATATCATTGGCCATTCCAACTTATGACGGTAGTTCTCCCATTCCAGTTGCAGTTGTTAAGCATAGTGATCACCCTTTTCCGGAGCGGAAAATCTTCCATACCAAGGAATATTCAGTCTCAGAGAGGAAAGACTTATCTGCAGCAACCCCAGCTCCAGTTTGTACATGGCCTGCAAGGGGCCTTCCACAGCCTCTTTTTCCCCCATGAGGCCCCCCATTTCCTTAGCTTGGACTTCCATCTGCAGGATCTCTTAATGATTGCAACTAGGAGCTCCGGGATTGTAGCTGTTGAGCAAACATTCACATGATGTCTTGCTTAATGATCAATTCACCCAATGACTTTTCATTTGTGGTTGTAAGTTGAGGACTTACCTGTAACAGTTAAAAGTTATTTTTTTTTTTTGTACAATTTCAATAAATTTGATCCATTCTCCACAAATAGTCTTGCTAGCTTTGTCTATGGAGATTTTTGGTCATCCAGGTCATGGTTGTCTCAAATATGCTTTTCAAAAGGCAACTGGACTGTTTTTTCCTTGAGGAAGGAGACGTTTTTCTTCTCATTCAAGAAGCTTCATCATTTCTGACTGGATGGTATATGTGGTTACCATTCAGTAAGAACGGATGAAGCTTCTTGGATGAGAAGCAAAACATTTTTTTCCTCAAGGATAAAGACATAGTCCAGTTGTCTTTTGAAAAAGCACTTTTGAGACTTGCTAGCTTTGTATCGTCATGGAATCTGACAACATGCAGACTTCTACCATTTAAAAAAAAAATCAGTAAATTCACTGTCACCTCTGTCCTCCAAAGATGCACTGCTAAGTGCCTGTAAGAACTCCAGGTCTTGCTGTTACCACCAGCTCCAACATTACTGCTGGTGTGCCAGAACTGATTAGGATACAAGGTATTCCTTTGCAGCCCACATTTTGTCATTTTTCCTCCACATAAGTTGTGCAGGCCTACTCTAAAAGTACTATTTCATTTGGAAACCTAGTTCAGGGGTGGGCAATTATGGCTCCTTCATGACTCGTGGACTTTAACTCCCAGAATTCCTGAGCCAGCCATGCTCAGGAATGCTGGCTCATTGACCTAGTTCAATAAGGAATGGAGGAGAGAAAACTTTTACAATATAAACAAGTTAACTTTTAGAATTCATGGGATTTTGGACCAATGCAACGTACGTAGTTGTGGTTTTGAGTCAGTCTTGATAACTGCATGGACAAGTCTCTGCAGTTTTGTTAGCAGGATTTTTGGAAATGATTTGTGATTGCCTTCTTAGGAATGAGAGGAAGTGACAGAACTCTCAATTTCCTGGTTGCTACTCTGATACCTTATACCACTACACCAAACTTCATCTCAATAGCTCTACAACTGCCTTAGGTAGGGGAAAAAAAATATGGACTATCCCATGTGCAACTTTTTCCTCTCATGTTAGATGCACAAATGGAAGTATGTCAAAGACATATTTTGGTAAATACCATGCTATATTTGAAGAATTGGCTCATGATCTGTTTTCCCATCCTTCATGAGTTGATACTTGGGCACTTTTTAAGGTCTGTTCATAGATTATCCAGTTGTAAAGCATTCTGCTCATTCGTAGTGTCAGAGGGCGGATCCGTCATGAGGTCAAAATATCATGACAGGATAAGAACTGTGGTCAGACCTTATTCATCATGCCATAAAACTGATTTACATATTGTAATATATGTGTAGGATTTTTGATTGGAGATATGTGATTCAGATTTCAGCATAGGAGTCAAAAGATAAATGTTTTATCATTTCCTAAAATGGCTCATGTAGATAATGTAAGAAAGCAATTTGTAGATTGTAGCAGTAATTTCCTTCAGATTTATCTGTGGTTAATTCCAAATGAAATTAGAGATTGCTGACATGGTATGCTTCCCTCACCTGCCCAAACTCATTTGGTGCTCATATCTGAGGTTTTTTATATTTTCTTTAAAAGGTGTGGCTTAGACCTCTACTTCTGAGTCAAAAGAGCATTTTTTTTCATATTGTTATCCTTTGGAGCTATATATGTATAAAACTGATCTTTTAAATACTAGCAAGTCATATGTAATGAATAAATACAATCCACAATTTAAGAAAATAATAGTTGTAAATGGAGCAATTAATAGAACCTTCAGGAAGATTTTGTTGTATGTTGAAACTTTCTACTCACATTATTTTATGTTTTGAAAAATATTTATTAATGTTTTCTTTGAATGTAACTGACTTTTCTTTGATATTATTTACAAAATAGAAGGTATTTTTGTATAACATACCATATTTGATTCAGATTCAGATTTTATTTATCACATACACAATCATACATGGTACAATATGTAGTGAAATGCTTTGTGTAACCG
>JANHFJ010008269.1:268853-279910 GCA_032468195.1 Cerberus rynchops
CTGGTCCCCAAACGCTGCCTGGCAACTGTGAGCTCTTTTGTAAGCTGGAAGCATCTCTCGTTACTGTTATTTGTGGTAGGAACTTCTTAATTCCAAGCTGCCAAAGCATTACAATATGCAGTGCCTTAGTGCTATAGTAGGAGTACCTTCTAGCCTATCATGCCAATCATATGTAGTCCATTAATTTGGTTTATTTATGTATTAAAAAATTAATCTCCTAGAGGAAACCCTTTTGGTCAAAGAAACCTTCCTAGACAAGTCAGTCCCCATTATCACATAGTTGGAATCTTTATACCAAAATGAAACAAAACAGCTCTAGAATTTTCTGCAGAAAGTGAATTGTATAAATAATGCTGCCTTTTCCAGTTCTCATGACCAAATACTTAGTTTGTGACTCTGCACTCTTGCATGCAAGTGCCTTTGGTTTTGAAGTTCCAGCTTAGAAAAGTGCTGCCATAATAATGACAAATTGTAGAGACCAAAAATATTTTAGAGATCACCATAATGCCTTTGGTTTATTGGACACAGTCAAAACTAACAGGCCTCCTTTCTGAAAGAGTATCTTTTTATAGTAGCATGCTTTTTTCAAATCACAAGAGTGCATAATGCTGGAAATTAATCTCCCTCTTGTTGTTTCTGAGGCTTTGATAAACTAGCATTTAAAAAGAAAAAATAATCAGTATTTCACCTTTGCCATGTCTTTCTCCATCCAATTTGACATTTCTCCATAATTAGCAGAAAATTAAGCAAAGGACAAATGTGATTTTATTAATGTACTAACTAGTTCTGTGAAGGTGGTGTCTTCTCCATCTTAAATTTGCACTTATTTTGTTTACAAGCAAACTTGAGCAATCAGATGTCTAAAATTGAAAAGCATGGGTCAAAATGTTTCTGGCATTTATCCCATTCTTTTGGGCACCATTTATTTTTTTTTTTTTTTTTAGAAATGAGTAAGAAATTGTTGGAAAATCCTTTAGACTGGTATTATTCAGTCTGTTAACTGTCACACTACTACATAGGCAGCTTCTTTAATTAAAGGGTGCCATTTAACAGAGTTTGTGAATTTGAAGAATAATGCTTAAGAGACACTGACAACGTTGATACTGATGTACTCATTCAAGAAGGTATGTGTGCGTATGTGTATACATGCACACGCATACATGAGAAAACTGATAGCAGTAAAACCAAAAGTTGGCAGAGGGAATTGTAGCTTTTCTGGTTTTAATAGTTTTTTTTTAAATTAAAATTATTGTGCAGCACAAAGTGGCAACATTTGTGATTGTTCCCCTTCTCTCTTTCATTTGCATTCATATTGGTTTTCTTGTTTTTCAAAGATTTAAATCTCCCTCACTCTCTTCTTGCATCTAATCTGCTAAGGATTGCTTGGCCTCAAAAGTAAACTATATATATTTACAACTATTAAAATATATCTGCTGAGACAGATATAAGGAAGGAAGTGGGCGGAGTATATTTTATTGCAAAGGAATCATTTTTATTTATTGTTTTATGTATAAATTGAGAAAAAAAGAAATGGTACAAGTTGTTGCAGTTGAAACATAGCTTTTACAAATGTAATTTTATACTTACTTGAATTCTAGAATGGCTTATTTAGGTACTGTACCACTATGTTGTGTAATTTGCAAGTTCGATATCTATTTTCTCACTTACTACTAGAGTCCATTCAGTTTGGCAACTCCCTTGAACTCAATCTTCCTGTTTTTATCACCTTCAAAATAACAGAGACAATTAAATGGAACAAAAGCAACCAAGAATATGAAGGTGATTTATAGAATTTCAAAAGCTGCAAAGTGGTAAATTTTAGTCTTGGTTCAATTCTTAGGGAATGCTTAATTTTCTTTAGTTTAGACATCATGCCAAACCAGGAAGAAAACTTAATGATGTTTTGGACATGGTTCACGCAACAACTGATTAAATCTTTGTTTGCTTAATGAATATTGTCAAATAAGCCATATTTGGCTCAATTCATGTTACACGTTAAAGCATGACATACAGTTTATAAAACCTATTAGCTTGGATCCCTCATTCTGCTAAATAAAAATAAATCATATTGTAGTGTATGAACCAGTTTTTAAGGAATACCAAATTTTATGAAATCTAATCACAATTTTCCAAGTACACAGAAACAGAATCATAAAGTGGAATGTTATGTGAATCAATGTGTTATTCATTCTATACTTCATAAAACATCTGCATTGGTGGCCTTTTAGTAAAAAAATGTTCCTTACTCAGCCTGCAGAAGCTGTGAATCATAGAATACACTTTCAAATCTCTGAACAATCATATATAATAATCAAATGTAGTAATTCAGAATCATGATTTGCCTATGTTTTATATCTCAAACCATTAATTAAGCTACCTAGAGTTGGCAGTAGAGCATACATGAGTATGAGGCAGCCCATTATTAAACATCAGAATGAAACACATTAAAATAAAAATAGGTGAAATCTCAGAATCCCACATATCACACAAGCTATTATTTGAAAAGGCCAAAACAATATAAACAATTGCATGGAGCAAGAGCGAAAACTGACAGACATGTCATGTAATTTCATTACTTTTCCCTCACGAAAGATTTTCTGTTCAGGCTGCCTGAAAAAGTTGCTGTTCAGTGATTTGGATTCTAGGTTACAGGAAACCAAATTCATGGTTTGGCATGTTTTCTAAATCAACCTTGTCTTTTGACAATGTAGGAAAATCAGTTACAAATCAATCAACTTTAACACAACACTAACAATCAACATATCAGGTAACATATGTGGTTCTGCTATAGTGCAGTCAACATATGGGTTGCAGCATCTTGTTTGCAGTTCCTCATGGCTGGGCCTAAAATGTGGATCCAGTTTTTGAGGTAGTGGGCTGAAGGGTGAAGACTTGCACCCATTTCACCCGCTAAAAACCCTCTAATCCCTCTGCCAAATGGGCTCATTCTTCCCATGTTGGTGGAGGAGGTTTAAGGCCAGAAGAGGCGGTATGGGCTTCTGCCTAATACTGAAAAGCAAGGTTGAAAGGTGGGGTCTCACCCACTCTGCTCATACTTTCTACAGGCCCTGAGCATGATGCAGATACCAAGGACATCCACACAGGCTAAAAACTGGCCCATCCCTGCTCTACAGGACAGATATACTGTCCTACAGTGATGTAGGACAGATATATGTGGCATCCCTGTTCTGCAGGACAGATATGTGTGATTAGTTCATGCTAATCCAGGGAACACTCCACCTCCTGCAGTTCAAGTGATTTAATTGCCTGTAATGCTCACACCCCAATTTCCATGTAAGTGGGGATTGGAGCACCTGGGGAGGCATTAAAGCATCACTCCCTGCCCACCTCCAAACAGGATATCCATAACAACATATATTGGTTCCCATTTTTGTCTCTACTCAGGTTAATTATTAATAATATTATCACTACTATTATTATTTTGGTTACTACATGGTAATCTTGTTTGGTTTTCTTTCTCCCAGCCATTCCCATGAATAGAAAGACTGAATAATTGAAAGTACAGTGTAAATTTGGATTTGTTGATCTCCAATTGAGTAGGTTACTATGGCTGTGAGAGTTTCCCAAAAAGTTGTTCTGCTGTATCAATTCCAAAATGCACTCTTTTCACAAAGGACACACATCCTGTTACCTCCTCACCTGGGGGTTTTCTTTTTGTTTCTCATTTTGTTTTCTTTCTTTTACACGGGCCTCTCAATCAAGGCTCCTAACTGCAAAAGAAAAGCCTACAATATGTGCCTGAAAAAGACAAAATAATTTTATAACAGTTTTTAAAACCTGAATAGCCTTTAATTTTTTAATATCAGTACATTTTATGTAAAAAAAGGTTTTCTTTCTGTTTCCTTTTTTGTTTTTATTTGACACATGCATTTGTTCACATTTGTAAATGACTTAATGGAATTCTCACTTTGTTTATTTGTGTAATGTGTATAAACTGGGTTTGTGACTTAAGCATATTCATATATGGTCAGTGGTTATTTTAATATTGTACTGCTGCTGGTTACTTTGGGAATAGGGGTGTCAATCTGCCTTGGATGACAAAGTACCTCTTGCTTAGGCACTGAGGGAAAGCTCTATTTTAAAAGAAAAAATAAACCTTGGCAAATTGTGTCTTAACATATTTTGAAATTTTCACAACAACTTTCAATCAAACCTTTTGGCAGTACAGTATTCTTGTATTTGTCGTCTGTGTGTAGGTACTGGTACCTTCTTTGTTTTTAAAAATGTTTTAAGTGTTGGCTTTAAAGTGAATTTATCTTTAGTATGATAGTAATATGAAAATTATAGGGTTTGTGTGCAGAGAATTTTTTTATAAAAGTGCTTTGTAAAAAAAATTGTATTCTAGCTTTCGCGGTACATATGTGTGATACCTTTAATATCCATGACAGTTAAGTGCAATTATTTCATCACTCTAAAAATGCTATTTTTGTGTCGGTTACTGCAGGTGTTCATGTCTTTGCAAAGTGACACATTTTGATGCCTTCTTGATAAAGTGGTAGATTTTTTTGTAGCTTTCTAGAAAATTTGTATTCCTACAGTATTGATTGGAAATAAAGGAAATAAAATCATTGTCAATTTTGTTTTAATTTGCTTCAATGTTGTCAGTTAGGTCCCGAGGGAGGGAATCTTTGCATATCTGGTGTCCCTGGTGGGTGAGCAGGCAGAATTTGGCTGGTAGGCCCTGAGATTTACCCTGACACTTTTATCTTCTCAAAAGATAAGTACTTTCAAAATAAAGAAAACATCATAATAAAGAATTTTTCTATTACACATTAAAGCCTTATGAACATCTTCCAAGAGTCAAATTTTGATAAAAGAAGTTTAGAAGAATGTTAATCCCATTCACATACTTTCTTCAATGGCAGTAAAGAGCAAGGTATACCAACTATATCTTACCTACAACGTATCTGTTGAGCATCTCTGTTGTGCTATTGTTGTCATCATTTTGTTACATGTATTGCCTTATGTAGAGCATCAAATTCCTCCAGGATAGAGGTGAAAGGGTTGTGTAGAGCAGGGGTCCCCAACCCCTGGGCCACAGCTGACTAACTGGGCTTGAGCTTTTCATTACTGGGATGTAGAAGTACTGGGCAAGCACGCTCATGCATGCATCCCCACTTATGCAAGCAGCATGCAAATGCATGGGCATCATTTGCAGGAGCAGCATGCATGCGTTCCCACTGCTCACACAGAATCATTCCCTTTCCTACCTCCTCCTGGTCTACTAAGCTGAAAAAGTTGGGGAACTCTGGTATAGAGGAGACCAGAGATGAAAATCAAACAGTGTTTCATAGAACTTGAAGAAGTTCAATGAAGACCATTAACAAAACAGGAGGTCCATCTGGGAAAACAAAAGTGTGGAAAATTATCTTACAGTAGCCCCACCTTGTCTTTCTTTCATATAAGAGGGAGGGTAGGGTAAACACTGTCTGGTTTTCAATGTTTTGTTATAAAGTTCGCTTCTAGTATTTCTGGTGAAGCTTGTTTCCCAAACTGGTGTAACTTGAAGAATTGAGAGCTGGCTTATCTGAAGTGTATCACTGAAATGATTCAGTGTGCAGAAAGACCTCTCTTGGCAAAGGATTACATGGAGATATTTTACATAGGGACAGCTTAACATATACAGTGTCAAGCATCAAGCTAGTTAGTTGGTTTTGTTCTTGTTCACATCTTTGGAAATGGTTGGGAACAATGAACAGAACTGACACCCGGAAAATGTATTTCTGAGAAAACATTTACGGGATTGAAAATAAAGAGTTCCTAAAATTGAGCCAATTTTTAATGAACACATTGACACATCTACCTATTTTTCTTGCATGTATGGAGGTGCTTCACCATGCTGCCTTCTGGGAATTTTATTTAGGATTGGACTACTTGAATACTTTAAGATAATTTAATCGTCAGTTCAATCTTTATGGCCACCCACTTTCAGCAATAGGCTTTTTTTAAAGATTTGGATGACTTTGTTCCACAAATATTAGGACCCCATCAATTCACAAAAGGATCTTTTCAGTAGAAGCGTTTTTTATCTAGGGAAGGTGGGGTTTCCTGACTCCATCTTCTATGGCAACTCTTCCAAATGCACGAAGTCTCCAGGGCAGATTTAAAAAGGCTTTCAGGGGAAACTTGCTTTGTCTCTTATCACTAGTAACATCTTGTGAGTTCTGTGCAAGATTTTGAAGTTCAGTCTGGCACAGACGATCAGTTCCATGAATTCCAAATCCAAGGTCTGGATCTCGACCCTTACATGCTGCAAATAAGGCTGTAAGCTAGAGATGATGATCACGATGGCATGATGTAAAGTTCAGGAAATAACAAAAGAAAACCAAATCATTGTATTAAGTATAACATGAATTCTTTCAAATAAAATGTCATGTTTTATAGGATATGTAAAAAAAATAGTCTCTACTATTCCCTGACAGATGGAAAAAGATCTGAGACAAGGCCATACTAGAAAAGCTGAACACATCACTTTATGAGTTATACAGGGTATGTTCACACAACATATTAAACAACTCTGTATAGTTTATTTGACTGTATGTACCATCCCCAAACTCTTGTTCTTAACAGCAGTTTCACCTGCAGCTGTTTTCTGCTATATTTTTCATGCAATCATAATGGAGCAGTTTCCATTTTGGTTTAATATTTGACCAGCATTAGAAGTCCAATGTTTGCAAATTCTGGTAAACAACACCTGTTCCACACTTGTATGTATGTTTAACCATAGGAGAGTTATGCCAGGTATGGATACAATGCATTACAAATACGTGGTTTAAAGTAACAAATGAACAGAGCTGCAGCAAAAATCAGCAGGCAGATTTAAAGCTTAAATTACAGAAAAACAACTGGAAACACAAGCATACCTAAACTCTAAAATATGCTAAAATAATTTCAAAAGTCATTCTTCCTGAACAAGAACCTCTTAAAAGCAGGAAAAGCATCAAAATATGTGACTTTTCCCTAATTCTTTCACTATTCACTCTTCAAGTATCTCTTGGAGGTATAGAAAAGAGCCTATTAATAAGGTGAGGTTATAATGGACAGGGAGCATCAAAGGTTGGTTAAAAAAAATATATTTAAGGAAAGACACATTCCATATATGCAGAGACCTTTAAAATTTTCTTTGCTTTGTAATATGAATTGATTTTCATTCAAATCTAAACTATACTCAAAAAATGAATTTAGACTATTGAGACATCCCCAGGTGATAGCTATAGGATTTGTGCCTAAGCAATATAAGAGTCATCTTGTAATAGTGGTTAATGCATCAGGCTAAAACTTGGGAGATAGTGTATTCTATTCCTGCCTTAAGTATAAAGCCAGCTCAGTGACCTTGGGCCAGTCACTCTTTCAGCCCTAGGAAGGAAGCAATGGAAAATTACTTCTGAAAAACCTCACCAAGAAAACTGCAGGTTCTTGACAGTCTCCGAGAATTGGACATGATTGAACAGAAGAATAAAATGAGATTGCACTGTAAAATATTTCATCATAACAATATTTCTGTATTGCTGGGTATCTCAGTTTCAACCTATTTGAAAGGGCCGATGTAAAAAATCTAATACTAAAAATAATAAAAATCCCTTGCTCTGTGCTGTTTTCCTTACAATTTCCAGAATCCTTTCTACTGTTTTCCTTATAATGTCTCTCCTATGCCAATTGTATATTTTTTTTCCTGCACAGGAAAAGCCATGCAAAAACCCCGCCAGACCAACATTTTGCTTCTCACAGAAGCCAACCAGACGTTTCAGATGTTCAGAAGTTGGAGGGCAAGATAACCCTCTCTTTCTGCCATTGTTTTGCTGAAAAAGTATGCATCATCAAACTTCTGAGGGTTTTTTTTCCTCCTCCTACCCTTTTTTATTAGATTTTGTTTTGAGATTACTATTATACTTATTGCATAGCTTGGTAACAATTGGATAAGGCCATTCTTTCTCTTGAAATGTTGCGTAGAATTTCAACAAATCTCTTTCACTAGGATTAAGTTACATTCCATTAGAAACAATTGTGTTTCATAGTAGTAAAGGACACTGGAAAATTTCAGAAATGCTGGCCTTTTCATATCTAACCATATAGTTCAGAGAAGATGATTTGGCTTTGTTCCAAAGTATTTTTGTGTTTCATTCGCATTGACAGGATGATAATAATTGGGAGAACTGTGTATTTAAAGGAATGTTGGAGAAATAATTACACTGACCTATATGTGTTTTGCATGTTTGTTTTTGTTTTATTTTTCTGTTCAGTGTTTGTGTGTGTGTGTGTTTACATTGCTTTCTTCTCCAGATCATTTTGGTTCATTCTGGCAAGAGATGCCAAGGGGAGACATCACAATGGACAGATCCAAGGCTTTCCTACCCAAGCTTTAAGTACTATGTTTATTGTTTTCTTGGAGCACCTGATATTTGTTAGAGGCCCTGTCACTTCTCTTAATTACCCATATACGTATTGTGAATACCCACAATATCTGGGCCACCACAGAGGAGAATGTAAGATCCTAGATTGTCTCAACTCTATGTGATCACTCTTCATGGACAGGAGCAAATGTGAAGACCAACTGACTTTACAGTATAATTGAATCCTTACCTGGCCTTGGGAGCAGGCAACAGCAATTCACAAGTTCTGATCGAGGGTGTTCAGTTATTGCAAAAGCTTATATTTCTTCCCCAGGACATTGCTACCACTCTTTAATCTGCTGAAACACCTTTAGGATTTCTTAATTGCCTATGATCAAATAATTAATGTAACCAGTCAGGTATTTGAATCCTGGAATTAGTGGCTTAATTATCTCAATAATTTTGCAGCAGGTATAGTGACCAATAAAAAGACCAATTAAGTTCTTTTTATGCAGGGATACACAATCAGAGGCCCTGGTGCTGTGTAATGGTCTGAAAACTTCAGGCAGTGCCTCCCAGGCAAATAAGCAAATGAAATCATCAGTATATCTGGAAGAAACATGACATTAGGTCAACTTTGGATGCTCATAATTTAAAGGCATCTGTTAGAATCGTTCAGTGAGTGAGGATCTTAACATGGCTGAGCAGTTGAATACCTAAAGAACACTGGTGCCTTTGAGAAACCTGGCCCCCAGATGAGTTAACTATTAATTTTGGTTAGCAAAGCAGAAAAATCATGCACAGAATGTGTATTGATTCATAATATCACACCCCAAGATCCTGCTGAAGAAAATGGCTAAGAAGGCAGCGGTGTAGCATAGAGTTTTTGACAACCCAGATACTGCAAACATGTCTTGCTTGTATGACAGCAGAAAAGCTTGTCAGAAATCCACACAGCCTTTCCTGGCTTGCCAGCATGTACTTAATGTAAACCTTGTCTTAGTAAGGTAAGTAAATGTAAACCTTGTCTTAGTAATGCTTTCGTGGCAAAGAGAGCTTTTCATGACAAAATTCAGTTTATTTTACAGCAGGTGTCTCTCCTTCAGTCCTGTATCATGCAACTGAACTATATTGGAAACTGGTGGAGAACGGAAGGCGGGATACTGAGGGAAAATGTGTTTTACAGATACCGGATAAGAAACAGTTACTGTCTGAAAAAGGCCATTTGCTATGATTCTGGCTTCAAACAAACATGGAGGAAAGTCCCTTTTCCTTTGTTGTGTACTATAAATTCAGCAACCATATTTTCTTGAAATAAATAAAGGACAGGCCTGAAAAGAGGGCTCATCTGAAGTAGGTTCATCGGGATTAACAAATTGTCATGTGCAACATTGGTTTACAAAGGAAAATTCAAGAGCAAAGGCAAGAAAAGCTTTTAATAAACCGATATTCTAATAAAAACAATATCTAAAATCAAACAGTACAGTCACTTGGTAGTGAGGTGGATTCAGTGGTGGGATTCAAATAATTTAAGAACCGGTTCTCTGCCCTAATGAGCAGCTGAACCAGAAAGTTAACAACCGGTTAAAATGAATAGGCGCAAATTTGTTGAATCCCACATCTGGGTGGGTATATACATGTAATAAATAAATAATATTTTTCAAAAGAATTCAATTTCTGTATTTTTTCACAGGAACACGAAATCCTATGTACGAAGTGGTACCATTTGTATAGTAAAAGTTAAGACAAACGTGATCTTTTGAAAAACCAAATCTAAAGGACATGGTTCTGAAATAAAGAACTGTCTTTTATAATAAAGAATGCATGGTTACTGTAGCTATACATTTAACCATTCCTAGGCTAATATTTAGTTCATTTTTAATTTGGTGCGTTGCAAAAGCTCTGTATTGTCTGGTAGTGTTTTGGATTTTTTTTTAATCTTTATGTATTTAAAGACAGTCTTAATTTTACTGCCTTTTGTTTTTCATGCCTCTTTTAAAATGCCACTTTGCCTCTCTCTGGAAAATCACATAAATAAATGATAAATGAATCCTCCATGTGGAAAACAGAGACTTCCTTTACATGGAACTCTTATTTTCATAAACCTAGATCATGATGGAAACTAAATCTGGAAGCAACTTAAATATTTATATTTGATTAAGCATCGCCTTTTAAATTTTTTTACATTTCATGACAATGTAACACAGCAGGAGCAATCTTGTACTTTTACTATTTTTGTAATGACAATTCTATGGTTGTAAGCAGATCTTAGGGCATTTTAGTTTCATTTTTGTTAAAAATGCACTATATAATAATATTTGAAATATAAATAAAAAGGCTTTTACAAATACATAATCAGATATCTATATAGGTTATTTTGGGGGGGGGAAAAACCACACACGCAAGGTTAAAACATATTAAACAAAAGCTACTTGTCTGTGCTTGAAATGAGATCTTTTCCCCCTGTCATTAGAAAGCAAAATCAAAGTAGTTTCCAACAACAAATAAATCCACCCTTAATAATCATCTCCAGCACATAAAAATGAATGGCACTGTTATAAGTGTTGCCCACAAAGGAAGCAAACTATTGATTCATGAGCTGACTAATAATTAACTGAACTATAACATGACTCCAAGAATATTCTCCTAATATCAGATGCTTACTTCAGGAAAAAAAATTCACTTTTTATGATAGAGTGCATTATT
>JANHFJ010008279.1:18776-32201 GCA_032468195.1 Cerberus rynchops
GCGCGGAGGTCAGTAATAGTCCGAATCTCAGGGGGGAGCTCGTTCCACAGGGAGGGCGCAGCCACAGAGAAGGCACGGACCCTCTATGCTGCAAGACCCTCTATGCTGCAAGACCCTCTATGCTGCAAGACATTTTATTTTATTTTATATTTTTAACAAACTTTATTGAATATACAAATTATTAAAAACAACATAGGTTGGTTTTGAGAGGGGGGTAGAAATTGTAAATGTTGTAAATTTACTGTGGTTGCCTAGAAGCTGTGGTTTGAACAGGCTGTTGGAAAGGAGCACTCATTAAATGTTTTGAATGAAATGTTCTGGCACTTAAAACCATTTGCAAATTTTTCATTTGCTTGAGTTCAGTTACTATCCAGCAGTGATGGTATTACTGTCAATAAGGCAAACCATCTTACATATAAGATAATTAAACATCTCAATCTTGTATAAATAGAAAAGAATACGATGCTACTTGGGCTGGGTTTTCTTTTTCTTTAGCTACAGAAAGTAATGATAAAAAATCCACCTATCAGGAGATGTAATATATAACTATTTGAAGTGCAAAATGTACGATCAGGTCTTAGAAAGTGCAGTAGCTGGCTGCCCTTCTCTAGGCTGGGAAGTTACGGTAAGCAGAGTCAGCCCTCAAAAGTATCTGATAGATGGGATTTATCCAGAAAAAAATATTAGAACTGTAAGATAGCCTGAAATGTTCAGTAAACCTCCAGCCATCTGCTTCTAATTCAGCTCAGAAGGAGACTTTGCTTCATTGTGTTTATATGTTACAAAGCATGGGGAATAAAAGGTTATAATAACCTATGTTAAGCAAGATAAAAAAGAAATAAGTGGAGTTCAAGTCTAACTTGAATTATCATGCTTACAGAGTTGGTGGTATTTAATTGTACCATAAAATAAATGTTATTTACTTTTCAAGGTCCCCATGGTAGAATATAGCAGGTGGTGGGAAAAAAGGAGGTATTATATTTGCTTCCGCTGGAGAAATAGAAAAGAGCTGCATCAGATTGCAAGGTTCAATTTGTTTTAAACTGCTGGCTAATAAACAACTTTCAATCCAACACAACTGGGATGGCTTTGTGACTTGATTGATTTGATCTGCTGTGCATTTCACTCCTTGCTTTTGTATGGTAAATAAAGATTGATAATGACTTTACAACATCTTTATTTCCTTCCTACAAAATACAAGAATAAGCAAGAATCATCACAAACAGTTATATGAAAAGAGACATGTTAGTCTATGGTAGTTCCAAATCAAAAGAAATCTGATAGCACCTCATTCCTAGCAAATTTGATTAAAGAGCATAAATTTTCATAAGCTGCAGCTACTCCATCAAATGCACAAAGCAGCTATAGTGTAGGATTTAATTTAGGATGGGAGAAAAGGCAAGGAAGACCAAAGGTATGGTGGTTAAGCAGATACACATTATATATGAAATCCACTGTGTTTGTTAAGACCTTTACAGATAGTTTGAAACATTTGATGTGTGTGAGGTAGGCACTTTCTTGCTTCATTGTGTTGCAAAGTTTCTTTTTTTCAAGATTGTCATTTGGAGATCTCTAATGAAACATCTTGCAAGATTGAAATGCTCTGATATTACTTTGTATGGATTTTTAACAAATAGAATTGGTTAATGAACAGGGTACTTGCAACCTGTCTGATGTGTAATGGTCTTCGAGTCCATTTTTCTCTTTATTTTCCATGTATCAATATTTTTTTTATCAGAAGTGCTTCTGAAGAACCATTTTGTTCTGAAGAAGCAGATTAAGAGTGAAATCTTACCCAGAAACCAGCAAAAAAAAAAACAAAAAAAAAAAAAACCCACAGACAAAAGGAAACAAATGAAATGAAGTACAGATTATCAAAAATAACCCAGTATAACTAGAGAATAAATTTGGGACAATTAGAGTCTGATGTAGATAAACTAGAAAATACATGGGGATGGGTGTCTCCTCTCTTCCATTGTCTTTTTTACTCGAAATTGAGTGTATAGATTATTCAATTGATTTCTATTAGACATTTGGTTGAAGAGCCACCCAGAGTTTTTTTTAGAGCAAGATGGATGGATGGATGGATGGATGGAAGGAAGGAAGGAAGGAAGGAAGGAAGGAAGGAAGGAAGGAAGGAAGGAAGGAAGGAAGGAAGGAAGGAAGGAAGGGTCTTTACTAAGCCAATAAAACAAAAAAATTAAAATTCATTCCTATGGATCCTAGCACACTTCCAAAACTTGCTAACTCCTTCAGTTTGAACTGGACAACATTGATGTTGTTGTGGTGATGTGTCTTACACTTGAACTAGGGAAACCTGTGTTCTCCTATGAACTCTAGGATTGTCTATAAAAAGGTCTGCTCTCTGACACATAAACACATGAAACTCGGACTTTTAGATCCAGTATATTCTTTGTCCAGCCATTTTGTAGTATATTATTTGCTAGAAATATTCCACAGACTCCATGGACAAAAAAAAAAAGGTGAACCAGAAGCTACAGTAAGTCACATTAGAAGATTAATGTTCATTTATGTATTGAGTAGGAGCTCTGTAAAATATACCAACACTACAAAAAGCGTCATTCAAAATTATTCACACAAACAGTAAGCCATTCTGATGTATTCATCAACTTGTAGGAAGTAATTCATTTCTGTAGTTCTGTTTCAGGAAAAATAAAATAGCTTCAGAGGGTAATTGTGCTGCATTAAAAATCCTGTTAGCCTGCTACTCAAAGACCCAATAGCCACATTCTTAACAAGAGATTTAAAAGACACATACCTGTATTAATGAATCCTTTCTGAACAGTATGTTGTAAGAAATTCTAGGGGTGGGAGCATTATATTATTAGTAAAATAGAACTGCAAAGTTTGGGCGACAAGTGCCAAAAAGAATTGCTCATTAAGAGAAACTGATGGTTCTATCCACAACCAATAGTTATTGTCTTTTATAAATACCTTTCAGCAATTTTAATATTTTTCATTCACTTGGGTTTTGAATCCACACTCACCTTTACATTATAATCCCAGTTTTGTTTATTCTCACTGTTTACTGGAAAGTTCACTTTCCAGATAGGGAGCACAGGCTTGAAGCTTAAAAATCGTAACACTTCTCAATGATTAAGTCTGTAATAATCCCAGTTTTAAAAGAGCACGATGGCTCAAGTTGTTGGAATGCTGGGCAGGAGGTTAGCAAACCGACATTCAAGAGCTGCAGTGGGATGCAGTTGCGCTTTCATCCTTCACTCACCCCAGCTCTTCCTGGGGTCATGAATGGAGCCCCTAATTAGGCGTCTGCAGGACAATGAATGATGATGTCACCAGCTAATCCTTTCAACCTGGAAATGCCTCCTCAGTGCTTCTGATTCAAGTGCAAAAACTCCAGTTTTTAATATAACATTGAGGACAAAGTATATTTGAAAACAATTCTTTTCAAATCTCTTGTAGATCATTAGGTGTCTGTTTACCAGTATCCATAAGAACAGGCAAGAGCATTCTTCTCTCATAGTAGTGAAAGAAAGACCTTTTCTCTTAGAATCTTTTCTGAGTTTTGCTCTCTATGATCCTATTTGTCCCAGGTGCAAGAAAGGCGTAAGGACCTCAGTGCTGATTTGGATATGATAGACAAATAAGATTTATTTCCCGAATAACTCTCTAACAAGTGCCGAATTCTATGTACAGGTACATAGAATACGTACAGGTAGATTTAGGATCATAATTGAGCCCAAAATTTATGTTGCTATGCAATACGGTTGTTAAGTGAGTTTTGCCTCATTTTATGACCTTTCTTGCCACAGTTGTTAAGTGAATCACTGCAGTTGTTAAGTTACTAACACGGCTGTTAAATGAATCAAGCTTTCCCACTGACTTTGCTTATCAGAAGGTCACAAAAGGGGATCGCTTGACCCTGGGATACCGCAACCATCATATGAGTCAGTTACCCAGTGTCTGAATTTTGATCACATGATCATGGGGATGCTGCAACCAAGTATGAAAAACAGCCGTAAGTCACTTTTTTTCAGTACTGTTGTAATTTTGAAACATCCACTAAATGAATGATTGTAAGTTGAGGACTACCTTGAATGAGATATCAAGAGGAAAGGAAAAGTTGATTCAAACAAAGGGAAGAAAAGAGGAAGAACAGCCAGAAGCATTACAATTGGACACAAATTACTTGAATGAGGCTATTACTTTGACTATTTACTCTTGCCGCTTTTATTTAATAACAGTTGAGGCTCTAACTAAAGCTGTATTCCATGTCAAATTGCAGTTTTTAATCTCTGATTAGATATCTGGAATAAGCAGAGCTCTCATTTTAGCATTTTTAGTGATTGCTGAGGAATGCTATTAACTCCCTTTTCAGTATTTGCACAGAGAATGTCATTGAGAGCCCATCAAAACTATCCTTACAAAAAAAAAAAACTAATGCAAACCCATGTGGGTGGGAAGCATGGAAATAAACAACAGTTCCTTGTGGTTCAGGGCAGTCATAAAATCTGTTATTCGAAGCAGTCAGAGAATGTTTTTTATAAAACACTTGTGGAATGCGATTCTGGTTTAGAAGCAAAGGATGATTTAAAACATTGCATCCGGAAGCTGCTCTTAAAGGGTGATGACCTTTTGGACACAGTCTTCTTTCAGTATTGCCTGATATGCCCCACGGATTTACCCCAAAGCATATGATCTGAAGACTGTATTTTTATCCTGGTTATTTCTCAAAGAAACAGGCACAGGCGAATGTGACATCTAAATTGGTTGCCAAGGAGACCATCTGAACCAAATATTCCTGGGCTTTCCAGCTTGGCGAGATCATTAATTTCTGAGTCAATCCTGAACAAAACATTTTCACATTTGTAAGGAATTAAGGCTACACAAAGAATTACAATCAACCCACTAGCCAGATGGTATCAGAGCCCTTGTTTTAATTTTATATAAAGTGAATGTGATCAGTTTTTCCAGCTGGCCTTAAAATGTTATAAGAGTTGAAATCTGGAAGTCAGTTCTTGCTAGGGCTCTTGGAGCTGTGCTCCCAATGTATAGAACAAAGTGATTTACCGGTAAGCATCCTTCATTACATCAGTTTTGTTGATTTGTTGCTGCCCTTCACTTATAGTAAGCCAGCATGTTTGAGAACAGATATTCTTCCCTTCCATACTTCCAATGAGAATGGTTTGTTTATTGCATCTCCGTATTGCCAAATTTAACTGACACAGGGCAGATTGCAGTAGAAATAATATAAAATAAAATCCAATTTAAGTATAAAATCAATAAAATAACATCAGTAGAATAATAAAATAATACTAATGGGAACTGTGGTGTCAGCCCTAGTCAACATGACAGCAAGAAGAGCTTTGTATTAGTCAAGGTCCAGAAGAAAGTTAGGACAAGAGCCAAATGAATTCCTAATGGGAAACTGTTATGGACCTGCAGTTGAGTGCTGCTGGCATATTGTGGAAGAAGATTGCTCTATAGGGTACTGTTTAGAAAAAAATATAGCAGAACATAACTCATAACCATCAGTTATTAAGCAACTATGGATTTCCTTTTGAATGAGGAGGTCCATCAATTTGCCCAGTTATGACTGAGTTTGAGGAACTTTATTCTGCTAAGTTTTGAAGCTAAATCACATGAACAGTGTTCCAGTTCACTGAATATATATCAAGTGCCATTTGTATCTTTAGGGGTGTAAATGAGAGACTACATATTTAATGGTTGTCCATAGCAAACATTTTGATAGATTTTCATACTAGAGAGCATATACCACCTTATTTGCTGCTGTTGAACCTTTGGGTTTCTTCAGCTATGCTTACAGTTGTGTTGTAGGAGCAGTGAAACTACAATGCAGGATGCTGCTGCTTGTAGCCAGTCCTGAAATGGGAGGCAAAGATGATTTCTTATTTATTTATTGGATTTTTACCTTATCTTTATTATAAATGCATTATTGTTTCTATCACTTTTTTATTCCTCTTTAACTCACTTTGTTATTGTCATGCATGTTTAATGGACCACATTCTGTTCTTGATTTACTGAAACAAAGGTTTTAAATACCTTAATTTGTTTTTTCTTAAGTGCCATGAAATGCACCGTTTGAATTATGGATTAGAGTGGTCCATGACTCAAATCTATCCTATCCTATCATGCCATTTGACATTACTTAGAGCAGAAGGCAGGTACTAGAGAAAGCAGCCTTTGGTCCTTCAGTGTCCATGGATTTTGTTCCACAGCCAGAAGATCACTTGAAGTTTAATGGCACATTTTTCTGCAAATATAAGGCATGAGTGAAAGCTGGAAACTTTCTTGGAAGCAGAATATATTTAAAGCAGTATATAGCCTCATAGATTTTATTAATAGAGTGATTCAAAGGTAAAAGGAATATCAATTGCCTAACTATGTCCATTATATTAGATCATCTTCAACGCTGTTTTCATATTTATTATAAAGTTAGCAACTCAAGCCATTACAGCAGCTTAGAAGTAACACAATATGCAAGGGAACACAAGAGAAAGCATGTCAAGTGAGATATAAAAGACCCACCTCCCACTCAATATAAAATGATATCTAGCTGCTCTTAGGAAAAGCAAAGAACATGTATGCTAAAATATGTGCCCCCTACTACAGGAAGGAGCTAATACAACTTAGACAACTATTCTAAATAGCAAGCCCATTCCAATATATGAATTGGTCAGGATAGACGTCAAGGACAACAGAAAAAGAACTCCCTCCACAGATCTACTGTGAATTGCTATGGAAACAGCATTGTGTAGGTTGTTAGAAAGTAGATGGACTTCTGGATGTTTTTCCATGGAACAACCGATGGATTCACATTCCATCAGGAATTCCATGCCTATCCACAAAGCTTACTGTATTGTCTTCCACAAATGCTTCTCTCCCATTAGTCTTACCTACCTCACATGTCTTTTGCGTGGCATGCCTTGAGCTGCTTGGGGAAAGGGCAGGATATAAATAGGATGTGATAAAGAAGGGATTAGACTTTAAGCTGATTTTCTATTCATTGAAAGGGGAATTTCTACCAACTCCCACTTCCACCCATGTCATTCCCCTCCACATTGTCCGCTAGTCTTTCTCACTCTGCCACTTTCCCCAGGCAAACTACTTCCACACACACATAGCCAAACACACACATACACACCACAAACACTGTCAGGAGGTAGTCCTCATATTTCTGTTTCTTTAGCCCATGAAAGGCCACCATAGACCATAGATAAATTACATAGGTGGAGATTTGATATGACAGTGGATTTGCTACTGGAGGCACCAGACATGTGGACTTGTCCATCAACAGCAAAAGGCAGGGCTGGGCCATTGGCTTCAGCCTGACTGGGCCATCTGGTGCTACCAGATTTATCAACAAGATGTCACTAAACAAATTAGGGTTTTAATTTGTTTTTGTTGACTTAGAAATATTTCTCGCTGTTTAGCAGAGTACACTTTCCAGATAGCGAGAGTAAAACTTGGGATTCAAAGACAGAAATATGCTTTGGAGTGTGCTAAGACATCCATGCAGCATTTATCTGCAATTCTTTCTTTCTCTGGTATCAGACCAAACCTGAAGTTCGGCACAGCTCCATAATGAATAAGCGTTATTCATTAAGCATACATGACAGTGCTGATCTGTGTCACATGGTTAGACAGATAGCCTCAGTGTGGTCAAAGCACATTCATATATTGCTGACTATTCTAGGATGATGCACTTCACCTCCTGGATTGCCAAACATCTTGTGGAAATAACTGGTGTTTGCTCTGCTCTTCACAAACTCTGGGCACTTGCACAAGCCCTTGTATCACTTTCATATTGCTGTGAAATTGTCCTCATTGGCATGTTTTATCACTTCCCTGAACTTACCAGCATTCTCTTCACTTGCCAGTGAGAGGGTACCAGATGGTATCTTGGCCCACCCTTGTAATTCTCTCATTGCTATTGTTTTATACAACAAAGGAAAACAACAATAATACAGTAATTAACCCACCAACAGGGAGAGAGGGAGTGACAGCCCCACCCCTTGAAGTAACTGATAGTTAGAGAGTGACTGTGGCTGCAGAGGATAGTTGAGAAATCCCAGGACTTAGCGGGTGGGAATTCCACTAACAGAAACCTTCCCCTTTTTTCAGCTCCAGAGACAACGGGCATATACACATTGGCAAGTTTGCTGGAGTGAGTATGGGCCACCAACCATTTCTCAATGGTTAGAATAGATTAACTCATGCTCTGTTCACCAGCAGTTCTCAAATGAAGTCTGTCTGTATTTTCTTAGCAGGATGATTCCCTCACCTGGGTCAATGATGGTAATTCTGCAGCTCTCTAATCTATACTGCTGGTACTGTTACTAATGGTATTTCAGGAGCATAATACTGTACTTGTAAGATTTGTTTGAGATGCATAGCTTTAGCCAGCAATTTTTAATCACTATTTTTCTTTCCCTGAACTACTCACTTCTTCACTGAGCTTTTTTTTTTAAATATTATCTGTACCACTGAAACACTGGACCTTACTCCCTTCCCTCCTGTGTTCCTAAATAATCGAAATGAATAACTATTGCAAAGTCTTCAAGCAAAATAAAATAGCAGTTAAAATGTGTTTTTGCAAGTTGTAAAACTGGTTCATTTCTGCATGTCAGGAAAACATTATTCCCGCTACAATGCTAGAAGACTTCTGCAAGTATGGCTGCAGCAGACATTGAACCAAGCCTGGGAAAATGTAAGCAAGGAGTTTTCATTTTAAGCTGGTTGCTGGGGTTATGCATAGGTGAATTGTGACGCTTCAGGAGTGTATGGGTTTTGTGTATATTTAACTTTGTTGGGAGGGCACCACAGCAGAATCATTCAGTTCAGACTGAACATCTGGAAAATCACTACTAAAGTCTCTACAGAATGTTCTTAAGTTGACCCAAATTCCCAGGTGTTCAATTTAGAACCAACAGTTTACACATCATTAGGTTTATGACTACAATAGCTAAGAAGGTTGGTGGAATCAATTGGCATGACCTAATGTCTCAACCTGGTACCTTGCAGATTTGTTGGGAGAAGAATTATCATAATTTCCAAGACCATGCTAGAGATTCAGGCCAAAGATGGGAGTATAAATGTATTGAATTCTGTGCCTTCCAACCTAGTGAAAGATACCAGATGAAGGAAAATATATGTTAAAGGTTATAATGGCACTGTTCAATCATCACTCAGTCATCAATTGAGTAAAGTATCTACAGCTACAATCTTGTAGTTGTAGTTACTTGGGTGTATATGATAATTGCATGAATTATCATCTCTCATCCTAGCTCAACTTGTAAGACTCTTGAGAACATAACATGGAAAAAAGTAATACTGCCCTGAGGGAGTAAGAGAGTGAGTGAATTCTTATTGTTTCTACTTGGAATAACTGCTGTTCATCTGATCTATATGATAAGATGTTAGCAGGAGAAGAATGAGTTTTGTCTGGATATGATAATGATCATTTGGTGGGAGGGGAATATTTCATCTTCCTAGAGAAAGTCTTGAAGGTCAATGCTTATTGACTGAAAAGAAACCATCTAAGTTGAGCTGGCCTGCTTTACAAAGGCTAAGCATCTCTTCATTTGAGAAGGATCTCACCAATGCTTGAATAAATATTGACTGCAATCTATCCTCCAATTTCTCATAAATGTTCTTCCTCTGTTATACTGCTTCATTCTCAGAATGCATTAGAATTTCTGATGGTAATACAAGATTTATTGTTACAAAATGGATTTTATTGTTTTTTATTCCCTTTTTTAAGGTTAATTTGGCACACGCCCCAAGTCCCTAGGGAGAGGGGGCAGTATAAAAATGTAATAAAATAAATAAATAAAATAAATAGTATCTTTCAGGAATGTGGGGTTTCTAGGTAAGCCATTTGCAGTTCCTCTCCTCCTACACTTTTTTTTATATTTGCTTTGCTTGTCACTCAAATTAATTTGACTTAAGTCAATTTAATTTTTCTTTCATGAATAAAATATTTGATGTTCTCCACCAAGTGCTTTCTGGTTAACTCACACACAAAAACACACACACACACACACACACACACACACACACCAAGTAGAATTTGAAACTGTTTTATATATCCACACCTTATATCTTTGACTGAAATAGAACAAATAGACAAAGAAAATCTGAATGAATGAATGAATGAATTAATTAATTAATTAATTAATTAATTAATGATCACTACACAACCAGGCAAGGTCTGACTATGGTTGGCCATTTAGTGTGTTTTAGACTTCTTTGCCTACTTTGAAACATAGGCATTTGGTCTGCCTGCATTATTGTTCACATAGCTAAATAATATGAAACCTTAATCTTTTTCCTTTCTTAGAACACAGATGATATGTTAGTGAATGACATATGAGAATAGGTCCTGTACAAATCTTTGGCTCATACACAAATATTGTGCTATGTCACAACTGCTTCTCTAGGGAGCTCTCCACATAGAAAGGAATGTTAAGTGCTGAAAATATTCAAGTTTCCTACTTAGTCAAGAAGCTTCTTGAGGGGAGCTATCATTGAAAGGCAAATTTGCTCTGCCTGTGTGGTTTTGACATTTATTTCCAAGATGTTCCCATCAAAATGTGTCTATATGTTTGTGTGTATGAGAGAGAGATAGGGACTGGCATATTCCCAGGTGGCTCCATTGGTGACAAACCCATTGATGTCCTAGTCTTATCGAAATGAATGAAGGTACTTTACATGAAAAGACTAAAAGCTTTCTCACACAATTTTGGAAATAATTATTACTCTCCATCTAAACCATAGTCTTTGGTTTTCTGTACCTAGGGTGGTGCCAATGTTTTGCAACCTTGGCCATTTGAAGATGTGCGGACTTTAACTCCCAGAATTCTGGCAATTGAAGTCCACATATCTTCAAGTGGCCAAGGTTGAGAAACACTGCTGTATACCTTGATCTAAATTTATGGAAACCTTGCTTTTCACAATAAGGTCTGAGTAAGCTGCTCGCCTGTCTTTTAGCTATGACCATGCATATTAAAATAACATTTAAATTGCTGTAGCTTTCTGGAACTATTCATCTGTTTTATCATGCATGTTAAGCACATTAACAAGATAAGGGATCTAACTTTTACTTTGTATGAACAATCTTTTTTTCTGTATTGAATTTTATTTCCTCAAGGTAATCAGTGGCATGACTAGAGGCAAAAATATATATGGACACCCATTCTCTGTTTTATACTCCCTTGAGGCACCCTGTTATTTCTCTTCTGACTAGAAAGCTGTGGGGAATAAAAGTCAGTTCTTGAAATGAACATATGAAATTAGTCTGAGAAAATTTTATCAATTTTTCTGACCAATGAGCTAGATTACAGAGAGCAAAATCTTTCTACTACAGAGCCAGCCTTTACTGATCTCTGGATTACACATTGCCTTCAGTCTAGGACTTCTTAAGATCTTAAGATCCAACAAGGAAGCTGAATTGGTACTTTCACAGAGCATATTTTTTGTTTGTTAAAGAGTGCAATATACACGCTGAAGCTCAAGGCTCCATTGAAATAACCAATGTGCAATCAGTTTAGCTAATTGACATTACTGAATTCACTATTTGTGACTGTTATCTTATTTTTATTCTTCCCCAATCACTCAGTAAACACTTTTCTTCAAATACCTGGACAGTTGGCACCACTGCTTTTAAGGGAGAAGTTCTGATTAAAGAATTCCTGTGTATAAATTACATTGTTGCTGAATTAACTTTTGCATGCTTGATTAAAAAGCAATTTATATATCAGTGATTTTAGTATGAAAGAAATGAATGGAAAATGTATGTAATAAAAAAGCAACAAAATTAAGAAAGACATCATGTTTTTAAACCTAGTCTAATTTTTCTGCTTCATTATTTCCTCCCTGAATTTCCTGCATAATAACAATAATTCTGTTTGCCAAAGTCTGTTATTACTACCGGTATTTGTTATTATTATAGCCAGTTTGAGAGTGTGACCCTATGGCTGCAATATGGGACTAATTACAAAAGCAATCTGAAAGACTGGCTTTTAAAGTACACAGATACAGCTGTTGCCTTATCTTGTGTTTTTGGAAGCAAATTCTTCTCGCATATGATTGTTTACTGTATTATTTATTTGTTTGTTTGTTAATTTTATATGCTGCTCATCTCATCAGCCAAAGTGGGTTGCTTACAATGCTATAAAAATATAAAAAAACATTAAGAACAATCAAATATCACCTTTAGCATGGCAAGGCCTCTTTCAGGGCACCAGGCCAACCAACAGGTTTTAAGGCCGTTCCAGAAGGGCATGAGGGTGGAGATGGATCTTTCCTCCAGCGCCAAGATGTTCCAGAGGGTGGGGGACAGAAGCCTCTTTTCCTAGACCTCAAGTTGAAATTCCTTGGCTGAAGAGTTTGCAGCAGGCCAGAGCAAGTGGGATGGGCCAATCCCATTGGGATGAGCCAGTTCCTCAACTAATCTGGTCCCATGCCATGAAGGGCCTTAAAAGTGGAAACCTGCACCTTATCACATCATATTATCACATCCCAATAAACTTTAGTTAACTAATTAAGATGCCTGCCCCTTGTCACCCTGATGGTGATGATTCAGAACGAAACAGAATGGAATGTACAGTAGTATTCTAAATGAAATTAGTCTAAGAATGGCTTTTCTAAATCAAAATAAAATGAATTTGCCAGTCACAGGATGATAAACCCACAGCATTAAGTTCCCAGCAGGTCTCAGACTGATTTGAAAACCTCTCTGCTCAGTCAGTTCCAACATCTGACAAAATGACATTCCCTCCCTCATAGCTCACTGGGCAGAGAAGAAACATCAGTGAAAGAGAGAGAAGGGAGCGATAGACTATAAACTCACAATCTGTTGATTACTGGCTTTGGTTCTGCTCATCAATAGCAAGTAGGTCTCAATATGTCACCTCCAAAGAAATGCTAACCTCAGCAGGAAAACGTTCCCCACCCCTGTTGTTGTTTTTTTTATGAAGAAACATATTCTTGCCCAAGGTTTGCACAACGTTTCAGGATGCACATTAGCAAGAAAACTGGCACAATGCCCAACATTTCAAGAAGCTTGCTAGTATAGGCCCTCTTTTTCATGCAAGGAGAATTGAAATCAATGCCATACTTTGGAATAAACTTTGGTTTATTCAAACTGGCTCCTCATGTTTTGCGCAGTATTTCAGAATACACATTAACACAATGCTTGTACAATTGTTGGGGCAATATCTTGGTATATAGTTGCATGGATTATGATTATCTCTTGCACAATATTTTATAAAACATCAGCAATGAATTAAAATCTTCCTTTTCTTTGTACAAATTATCAGATACTTCTGCATCTTGAATGGTTAATCTTTCTCTTTCTTTCTTTCTTTCTTTCTTTCTTTCTTTCTTTCTTTCTTTCTTTCTTTCTTTCTTTCTTTCTTT
>JANHFJ010008279.1:117292-129873 GCA_032468195.1 Cerberus rynchops
ATGAACTTTGGATGCCACCTTGGTCAGATTGGAGCAGAGAGTGGCATGTGATAATTAATGGGGAGGAACTTTCACTTCACTTGAGCGGAGAAAGCCTCGGAATTTTAGATTCAGGATTCTCCAGATGTACCAGTACTATTTTTTCAATAACAATCTCATTCTAAGGACTTTTGCTTTTTTGGAGTTTTGATTGCATTGTGGATGTAGTGTGGAACCCTAACGACAGGTGCTCATTCAACACTTCTTTAATTAGCTGCAGAAACACTGTGGAGGGCCCCCTGTGAGACAAATGGCATCATCTGGAACTGGTAACTCCCCAAAGGGCAGTTGAATGCCGTCTTTCATTCATCCTCTTGCTTCACCCTTATTCGATAGTAGGCCTCTTGCAGGTCCAGCTTGGTGAAGAAATGCCCCTTTGATAAATGTGCTAACATGTCCATCAATGGAAGAGGGTATATATTCTCACACACACGCCATTGATTCCTCGGAAATCGATGCACAGTTGCAATGTCCCTTTTTTTCTCCTTGAAGAGCATGGGAGCTGTTATCTGTGACTGTGCTTGCTGTATAAACCCCCTTGCCAGGTTCTTATCGATGTACCTCCTTAATTCCTCCATTTTCTTAGGTATCATGGAGTACACCTTTGGTTTTGGGAGTTTTGCACCAGGGATGATTTTGATGGTACAATCAGTCGGGTAGTAGGGTGGTAATGTATCACACTCTTGCTCACCAAAGACCTCTGCCAGGTCCACATAGACATGGGGAGTAAAGGGTGTTCTGCTGTCCAAGCTCCCATGGGAACCTCCTCCAGCTTGCCCACGCTACCCTGCTCAGCCTGCTTGTGGAGGGATGGCTGAGGGCCAATCCCAGTTCTCAACTTCTGATACCTCCCTTCTTACCATATCATAGGATCCTACTTATCCAACCAGGTGAGACCCAAAATGACTAACTCGGACATCATTGATATCATGATGAACTGGATCACCTCCCAAAGTTCTCCCATTTCCAGTAGTAGTGGCTTAACGATGGTAGCAGGAGCCCACCCAAAAGGGAACCATCCTCCACCTCAGACCTAATGGGCTTGGGCATCTCTCTCACCCCAATTCCATGACCACCCCCTACTGAGTAGGTACCAGTTATACCCGGTGTCTATCAGGGTCCAATACTCTCAACACTGACCTGATGGGTCCCGTTATGGTGATGGGAATGATGAAGGAACTGATGGGCTTGCTTACCATTGGGTCCTCTGGCTTGTTGTCCTCACTATTATAGGTGCCCAGATGGTATTTTGCCTCTGCTGTCAACTCTGCCTCCTTGTTCCCCACACCTGGAGCTTCTACCTGGCATGCCACTCTTTTTTTTTAAAGAAGTTTTTTATTTTTTAAACAGACATACAAAAGCATATAAAACATATCAACATATAAACCTAAAAAAACATCATCCCATTCTATGCTTATAGTGTATCAGTTGGTTACAGAATTTTTTTGTGCCATTCTTTTATAGTCTTTGCTTTATATGTTCATATTTCACCAATTAATAAATATACTTTTGACTAATTTATTTATTCCATCATTTTATTTGAGGTAGATTCTCAATATTTAAAATTCTATGTTCAACCAATGGTTATATATTTTATATTTACAATCTATATGATCTTATATATAAGAAAATTAACGTATTTCAATAGCTATATCTTTTCATCTAACCAATGGTAAAATAAATCCCATACTATATAAAATTGTTTATCCTCTTGTTCTCTAATTTCAAATGTCAATTTACTCATTTCTGCACAATCCATAATTTTCTTAATCACTTCCTCCTGCGTAGGTGTTTTTTCATTGTTCCAATTCCTAGCAAATACAATTCTCGCTGCTGTCAATACATTTACAATCAAGTATTTCAATTCTTTCTTATATATTTCCGGCATAATTTTCAATAAAAATATTTCAGGTTTAAGGTCTATGTGCTGCTTTATCATCTTCTCCAACTATGTGTGGATTTTAAGGGTGGCCTTTCTAAGGCTTTAGAAAGTGGTTTTATTCACACTTCGCGTGGTCTTGATTTTATCCCTCTGTTTATATAACCAAGGATCATATTAGCTTTTTTGGCAGCTGCAGCACACGGCTGGCTCATATTTAAGGGATTGCCCACTAGGACTCCAAGTTTGCCCTCACGGTTACTACTATTGAGCAAGGTACCACCTATACTGTACCTGTGCATTTTGTTTTTCTTGCCTAAATGTAGAGCCTTACTTTTTTCAACATTGAATTTCACTTTGTTAGACAGCACTCAATGTTCAAGTCTGTCAAGATCCTTCTGTATCTTAAGCCTATTTTCTGGAGTGCTGGCTGTTCCTGCCATCTTGGTGCCGTCTTCAAATTTGATTCAATTTCGCTGCACACATGTTGTGCATTGACAATAAAGCATTGAATTGAATTGATGAGTTCCCCATCTATCCCCTTGTCCAAATCATTGATGAAGGTGTTGAAGAGTCCTGGGCCCTAAAACGGAGACTTGGGGTGCCCCATTGCATACTTTCCTCCACGCAGATGCAGCTCCATTGAGGGCTAGAGGTTGGCACCCTTGCACCCCACCCCTTCCTCCACCCCACCAGGCCTTGAGGAGGTGGAGGCCAGGGTTGGTGAGAGCCAGCAAGGGGGAGGAGGGCTTTGGGGGAGATCTTCTCCAAGACCCCTCCCTTCCCTCTTCCCTCTCTCCATCCCCCCCTCCCCTCAGATGTCTAAATTTAGGCATTTGCCCCTGGAAGATAAAGAATTTGAACAGTTACCATGGCTGAAGACAGCATAAATTATTGCTGATCTCATATACTCACAGATAATTAAATTGTTCCAGGGCATTTTGTAAATGGACCAGATTTCCCACCCACCCCTTTTTGGTCTTCCACAGTGCTTGCTTGAATCAAAATCCATTGCAAATTACTAGGACATCATGTCAAGTATGTGAGGTTATTCTCCATGGTACATCATTAGCTATTTTTATGACATTTTGAGTAACAGCTCACATGACCTTATCTACCAATGAACCTGTGTTTGAAAAGCAAACAGAGTAGTTGCCAGGCACTGATAACAAAGTTAAACTTTATCTCTTAGCAGCCATGAGAATTTTCCAAAAATATTCAAGAAAGGTAGGAAAGAGATGCATAAATTGCAGCATTGTGCTTGTTGGAATTATCTTCAGATCTTTTTAGATCTGACACAATGTGTAGCTTTTTCCCCCCCTCAAGAATATTGCTGTTAGAGTTGCTGGCAATGGGGCTTCTCATATCAAATCCATGAAGGACTATACAGTTACAAGAGCACTAACCTATTCATGGTTTAAGAATGCTGTCTCTTTTTTCAACTGTCCATCCTAATATAGACTCTATTCCTCTTTCTTAAACAATGTAAAAATTGAAGACTATTGCCTTAATCGTTCAGGTGTATTATAGAAGCTTCTAAACTAGCAATGTTTATTATGTGATATGAATTGTCTCATACATTTTCTTTCTTTTTTAAAAAAAACAGGAATAGGTTATGCTTCCATAGTGATTGTGTCTCTTTTGAATGTATACTACATCGTCATCCTGGCTTGGGGAGTGTATTATCTATTCCAGTCATTTTCGCACACCCTGCCATGGGCTCATTGTCAGCAAGAATGGAATACAGAATACTGTGTGGAAGACACCCTCAGGAAGAACAAAACACTGTGGCTGTCACTCAATGTCACTAACTTAACATCTCCTGTCATAGAATTTTGGGAGTAAGCAAGTTTCCTTATTACTGTGTACAAGAATGAGTCGGATTATAAATTGCAAGAGAAACAAATATATTAGGAAGCATGCATTAGCCTAATCTCGTACAGGTTCACAAGGTATAACTATCTAGACATTGCTTAAATCATAGGTGAAGCTGTGATGGGTAGCATCAGTTGTAAGATGTCATTGGAAGATGTTGGAAGATGTCATTCAATAACATTTGGAGGTTAATACATTTAATATTCCGGAGAGTGTTTTTCCCCTGAAGCTTGGTAGAATCTGAAACAACTCCTTTTCTTTTTGGATGCTCATACATGCCCATAATGTTGAAAAAGCCTAAAGATTAATATTTTTCCATCTTCTGTATCACACATGAATGTGTGAACAGGTTCAGTAAGGTAAAGGTGATGTCTGCATAGTTAGAGTTTCTTTCTAAGCCTCCTGTATTAGAATAGAACAGAATGAGAAATAGAGCAGACTAGACTTTGTAACAGTCATAGAGCAACAAAGAAAAGGTTTCCACAATAATACATTAGATAATCCTTAAACATCATGGCCCATAGTAGGGCAGAGTTTACACAAAACTTAGGCATGCTTAGAGTCCCAAAGTTGTCTTTTGTATTATGTAAGCAAAGTAAGTCAGAATGTCTAGAGAATTTAGAGAGGAGATGGGGCACCAATTTTCCAGATAAGTGGCCAGTTTGTATTTTGTGAACTAGTTAGATTATACAAGCTGTGTAATCAATTGCCCTTCTATATCTGGAATCTTTTCCTTCAAAATTGAGCTCCCTTACTCTAATCCCAATGGAAAAGAACAGTCCAAGAAAAGACACTGGAAAGGACTTTTGTCCATGTGGAATCAAAACTATTTTTTATAATTAAAGGGAGTGAACCCAGCTGGCATATGTAATAATTTCAGCCAAAAAGTAAAGATACTAATCCAAAGACCAGATTCAAATCTAGAGATAGTTGTTTCTTGCCAAAGCACCATCTTTGGAGCATAGTGAGGAACCTGGAAAATATTTCTCAAATATTTGACTGGACTTGCCATCTCACTTACAAGACCCAAATTGAGATTTATTTTCAGAATTTTCAAATTTTTAGTTACCAGCTTTGGGTTTTATGTATAGGAAGCTAATTCAAGTCTACTTTTTGCATGTCACCTTTTGTTATGCTAAGCCTTTGCTTATTTCAAACCAAGATGATCATCAGATCCAACAGTGTTTCTAGTTAAAACTAACAGAGTGGCAGGCAGAGTTTTGTAATGAAAGTCCAGTCCCATGTGCTACCCAGAGTTGTTTAACTGGTGAAATGGGTGGCATATAAAATTAATAAATAAATAAATAAATAACATGTACAATACAGGAATGAGGCTTGCACCACAAAATTCCACCCATTAACTTTCCTTTTTTGTTGTCCATTCCTCCCATATACACTGTGATTGTCTAGTGTTTAAGGCACCAGACTAGAAATCTGGAGCCTGGGAGTTCTAGTCCCACCTTAGACATTAAAGTTGTCCGGGTGACTTTCAGCCAGTCACCCTACATCTCCAGCACAACCCATCTCACAGAATTGTTGTTGCGGAGAAAATAGAAGGAAGAAGGAATATTAGATACGTTTATCACCTTGATTGATTTATAAAAATAATAACAGTGGGATATAAATAAATAAGATAGCACAAAACAATTCCACATTATTGCTGCCATCTAATGGTCCTCTAAGATGAAATACCATCCATAGGCTCAAAGTGGATATGTTGTGAATTACACTATTGACCCCCACCATTTTTGATATTAGGGACTGGTTTTGGAAAAAACAAATTTTTACATGAACTGGCGCTGGAGTGGGAGGGGGGGGAAAGATAGTTTTGCATATCTATATCCCACGCATGTGCAGATGAAGCTATGCTCGTGCAACCAGCCAGTGGACCAGGGTTTGGGGACCCCTGAATTATATTATTGATGACCAGGATAGACATGAATTACAGAAAATTATTGATTTGTTCTCTTACAATAATAAAGAGTTAACAAAATTCTTTCCATTTTGTATCAAGGGAAATCTTCAGTAAGTTTATAACGATATATCAATACATACTTATCAATTAATCTGTATGCTGCAATCTTTTTAAAGCTAGCAATTAATTTACATTGAAGGATAATTGGGGTGCCCTTATTATTTGTTATTAAGTCATTTGAAGTTTGTACATTCAGGAAACAACCGTTCCATTTTATTAATAACATAATCCTGGACGTTGTTGATGTTTGTGTAGTAGAATTTAGGTAAATTAGATTTATTGAAAAACTCACTTTTACATGCTGAGTGATGTATATCATCATAAAGCTTTTGATTATGCATCAGAGGCATAATAATTATAGTTTAGTACAACTAATGGCGTTTGCAAATTTCATGCTTGTTTGAGCATAAGTCATAAGGGATAAGCAAATGGGGCTTCATTTGTATCGAGTCCTCTTGAGATTATATAGTGTGATTATGTGCTTCAGTTTCTTAGTTGTTCATTCTACTGTTTCTGATTGTAAGCATAGTATTGGAAAGGTAAGTGTGAGAAGAATATTAGTAAACGAGTTTGCACCATTCACATAGTCAATCCAGTTTTTAAGAGTTTCATAATTAAAATTTATGGATTATTAAATATTGTGAGTTCATCACATGCTTCAAAAATCCATCTAGAGAAAGTAAGAGGGAGAGAGGGGAAAAAGATAGGGAAAGAAAGAGGGGGGAAGAAAGGAGGAAGTGAGGAGAAGAAAGAAAGGAAGGGAGGAAGATTGAGAGGAAGTAGGGAACTAGAGAGGAAGGGAGAGAAGGGAAAGAGAGAAGAAGGAAGAGGTAGGGGGGAGAGAGAGAACCAGACTCTGCCCATGAAAATTTGTTAATTAAGTTATAAGAACCTGCATTTGCAATACATGTCAATGTGATCTATATTAAAAAAGAACAATTTAAGAACAGAAGAGATCAATGCCATCACCAGACTGTATTTGCCTATCAAAAGCCAACAACGTTTGAGCAAAGCAGATGAAATTGTTTGGTGATATATCTGATGTCTTCTGTTTTTGTTTTTTTTTAATCCTCCAGGCGGAATGTTCTGGGCTTGACTTCAGGCATCGATGAACCTGGTGTTATCAAATGGGACCTGGCTCTTTGTCTTTTCCTTGTCTGGGTGGTTTGTTTCTTTTGCATTTGGAAAGGTGTGAAGTCAACCGGGAAAGTAAGTTTCTTCTGCATTTCTGCCAGGCGATAACGATTTCTTTTTCTAAAGATTAACTTTGCTTAATTAAAAGCTTGACATGGTGTTTTTGTTAAGTAAATGTAACTCCAAAACATCATCATGAGAGAATTATAATATAGCATTAAAGGAGTATGTTTTAATATAGCATTAAGGAGTATATCTTGAGCCAAATACTTCAGCTGCCAATCAAGATGTTCAGAAACTAATTTTAAACCTGAAGCAAATTTGGGACCTAAAATTCCCAATTTGTTGCCTTAGCAAGGGCCATGGTTCAATTATTTTAAACCTTTCACCCTTTCAAGCATATGTCTAGTTTATTGCAAAGATTGGGAATGAAGTTTTTTACAGGAGCTCACAACTTTTTCAAAATGCTTTCGAGGAGCCTAGTTTTTCAATTCCCGCTATTCCTTTTAACGTTTCTTAATTGAATGTGTATAGCCACCCATCTCACAAAATATAATTCTGTTTTTATTCTAAAAGTCCATCTTTTATAATCATTTATGAAGAGGATAATTGTACTTTTGCAAGATAAAACATTACCAAATGGTAATGTTAGTTAATAGCTGGGTCTTTTTTCATGCTAAAAACATGCAAAAAAATGAAGTACAAAAATCTAGTTAAATTGCTCAAGAATGTGATATGTAATAATCGTGATCTTTTACAAGAATTCTTTAATGTATTCTCTTAATTTAAGCAGTGATCCCAACATTTCATAAAAATACCTGCTGAAAATGTTTATCATACATTTAAGTAGTAACTCCTGCATTTAAACACATTAGCTTGGCAATAGAATTTACTAATATAATGAATGTTAATTTTTTTCTCAAATACAAGCCTCGGTTTATCTTACTTCATGGTAGATATGTATAGAATTGTGTTTCTGATTAGTTTGCATTCAGAACACCAGACATCCAAAAATATAGAAAAGGTGAAAGAAATGATTACCACTGAATGTCTGTGGAAATTCTTAGTCATCCAGGTCATAGCTGTCTCAAGGGTGCTTTTTCAAATTGCAACTGCATTGTTTTTTCCTCGAGAAAGAAGAAGATGACATTTTAAGAAGCTTCATCTAAGAAGCTTGATTGCTTACTATGACTACCATTAACTACTGTGTCTATAGACTGCGATGATTTACCTAACTATGTTAAAAATGGAGAGGAAAAAATAAGATTTATTTATTCATTTGTTTAGTCAATTTTTATGCTGCCCATCTCCCCTATAAGGTGATTCTGGATGGCTTTTAATGTTAAAAAAATAACATTATTTTTAAAGAAAGTTTTCTTTAAAAGCGAAGATGATCTGTTTACATGCTTATAAATTAAATTCTGATAATATTTTGAAACAAACAAAAAAAGAAATATGAAAATGATAATGAAGTTAAACATGTTGTATTTAGAGATCAAACTGTCTGCAGGACTTGTTAGGTGCAGCAGGCATTAGTATCTCCCTGTTAATCTCCTGAGGTTTACTAGCGGCAAGGAGACAAAACTCAAGAGCTTTTATCTAGCTAAACCAATTCCACATAACAGAAGTATATCTAATTGAATAGCACAGTTGTAATTACCAAATGGTATCATATGATCTTATTAAAAGAATAAAGGAAATTTGTTTTAAAAACCCAGTTTGAAATTAACTTGGAAGTTGTATGGCTGATGAAGATTTCCAAAGCTAGTATTTTGTAGTTAGTATTTTGCACTGTAGTCAGGAAGACACAAAGGTGCCAACAAGTGGAATTATTCTGGGTATTTTCCTGTAACTTTATATCAAGACATTCTCAGTGAATGATGCCATTGAAAGAGTTTCTTATAAATCTAAATATAATTGATGGCTACATCTCAGTTCTGATTTTGATTGTGTGCTCCCCCCCACCCCCAGCCTTCAGCTCTTCCAGTAGTAACTCTTGGTAGCCGTCGTATTGTGAATCAGTAGTGAATTCTTTTTTGTCATGGTTTTATTTGAATTTTCAGTCCTGAATAATAACACTAACAATAATATAACACAACTGTAAACTTAAATTTCATATTTTTTTACAAATAAAAGAGTTTTTGTTATTTTTGCTATTTTACCTTTCATTACCAGGTTGTATACATAACAGCAACATTTCCATTCATCATGCTTTTTGTACTCTTAATCCGTGGTGTCACTTTACCTGGAGCTGCAGAGGGCATCAAATTTTATCTTTACCCGAACATCACTCGTCTGTCCGATCCAATGGTGAGTTGCTAAAAATAGGAGATAGTGATAATTTCTTCCCTATATACTCTGGAACAAAATGCATGGAGGGCAACGGGTTCATTCTGCAGATTTACTGATTATTTAACCAATCTATACTTAAAACTGAAGTTTTCTACTATGGTTCAGTTTTCCATTTTATCTTGTCAAAAAAAAAAGCTATTAACATGTTAATGCATTTTCCATGTGTGTATATCTTTTTGTATCAAAAGGATTCTGAGGCTTGTAGACTATCCAAATATAGCATCTCAGCTTTTTTGTTGGTATTAGTCTGTGGACAAGGTAAGGGAAATAATTTGCTTCAGTCTTTAGTTAAATTCGTGGAACATCAGAAGGGACGATAAGAAGCACTTGTGAGTATTTGCAACGGTCCACTTATATAGGGACATTTCCTGGGAGGGTAGTAAAGACTATATTATATAATTATAGTGGGAAAACTTTTTTAAAAAATCGCCCACTTGCTTTTTCTTATAAATGCTTGGAAAACATTTTTCTCCCCCTAATGTACAGGAACCCAGATTGATTACTTCGGTTTTACTATGTATGAACCTTTTCAACTCCTTACAGATTGCATGTTTAGAATGTATTGTAGACAGCCACAAGATCTATTTCCTAAACCTGGGGAAACGCAAACCTGTCTATTCCAAAGAAGAAAAATGAAAAGTATGAAACAAGCAGAGTTAGATTTAAGGATGCAAAGCAGCCTAAATGCAACAGGGCAAATGGAAATGCCATTGGGTGCTATCCATCTCTTAAGTATTTTTGCAGTATACTGAAGTTATGTAAAAAACCTCAAGGATTCCTTAAAAGCTGCTGCCTCTCTCCCCTTTAAAGGCTTTGGGGCAATTCTATATCAGCCTACTTAGATTAGAATATCTGATTCTACATGGCTGCAGTAAGAAGAAATATAAGGATTGGGAGGAATACAACCCTTTTTAAAAGCATGATGTCCATGAAATGCAAACTTTTCAAAAAAAATTTTTTAAATAAATGTTCTTCTATTTCTGTTTAGTTTTTGCCTGCAAATGTAGAACTTTTTATTTATGTATATAAACATGCTCTTGTTTAAACTGCTTCTGCTTTAAGTTCATTTTCATACACTAATGTTGTAATATGCCATATGTAAATATGGTTATCTTTGGTCAATGCAGCATGGTTATGTTGTTACCAACTGCTGGTCTTATTGAAGCAATGCTGTTATGATAATGTTGTTTCAAGAGGAAAAAAAAAGATTATCTGCATAGCTAATAGCTAAAACTGATGCCAAGCACCATCTTCTGAGCTTGTTGTTTTTCATGTTTTCCTTAGGTCTGGATAGATGCTGGCACACAGATCTTCTTCTCCTATGCAATCTGCTTAGGTGCAATGACTTCATTGGGGAGCTACAATAAATACAAATACAACTGTTACAGGCAAGTTTCCTACCAAAGGGGATTAGTCTGTTAGCTAATTGATGTGTAAGGAACCATGGGTTCAAATTTTTCTTTAATTAATTTCCTCCATGACATATGTGTGACATAGGGACTGTTTGCTGCTGGGATGCCTGAACAGTGGTACCAGTTTTGTGTCTGGCTTCGCAATTTTTTCCGTCCTGGGCTTCATGGCACAAGAGCAAGGGGTGGACATTGCTGATGTGGCAGAGTCAGGTACGATGGTATTGGTGGCAGTGATGGTGGGCACTGCCATCCAGTGTGTGAGCAAAGTTCAACAAGCTAAATCACCCCAAAACTCAAAGGAGAAAAAGATTAAAAATAAAAGGTATTTCAGCAAACAAAGTATTGATTTATTTCACGGAGTAGCACAGTCTGAAATGCACTTTTTAAAAATGTGCTGAAATATAATACGGACTTTGAACGCTCAGGACTAAATCAGAATTACAGGAAATGTCAATACTGTATCAAGAGGTGACCCTTTGGGGCTTACTCTGCTTTAGCTTCAATGAAATCTCTAATAGACATCATTCTACAATATCCATGGATCCACCATCTTGTTTGAAACTATGCTAGAAAATCTGAGTTGTGGTTTTTGGAAGTGCAGCTTATGTATTTTTACCCAAAATGCTGATGGAATTGATGAAGTTTGTAACAAAATGGTTCAAAAAATGGGTGAGAGGGAAAAGATAATCTTCCCTGTCACACCTTGCCTGGACTTCCAGTATGTGAAGTTAGATTAGCCAGTCTGTCTTCCCTAGTTACACTACTGTATCTATGTGCCTAAGGCAATGTGCCATGCATATTTCTAGACGTGGAAGTCATACAGGGATATACACATATATTATTTTGATTGTGTTTGCAAAATATTTTAAAGCTAAGTTTTCTGTATTCTGAAAGGATAGGCCCATACTTATTATTTTTTTTTGAACAAAGCATGCAAACTTTTTAGACTTCCTTAAAGCACTTACACAGTTGACATTAAGACATGCTGGACCAGCTGCAGCCTCCGGATGCTTTTCAAGGGGAGCCCCATGTAGAGACCATTGGCGTAATCCAGACGGGAGGTTACAAGGGCAGAAGTGACCGTACGAAGCACGCCCCGATCCAGAAAGGGCTGCAACTCAATCCAGATGACTTCACAAAACTGTGTCTTGGACAACTCTGTGTCTTCTGAGGGCAACCCAAATTATTAATGGTATCCTTGGGGGAATGAGTGGCCCATCAGCTCCCCAGCTCCAAAATCATTTATTTTTTAATAAGTAGTCTTTAATGCAATATATGGACTTGTCCAGTTACATAATTTGAGCCTCTGGATTTAATTTCTTAAGAAAGGGCTTTTATAAATGTAACTTCCTTTTCCTCCCTGAATTCCCTTCAGAATTCAGTCTGCTGTTCAGTGCTCAGTATCCTGGCCACTCCTTCTCTTACCAAACCCTGGACTTTGCACCAAAGTCTTTTAGTAATGACACCAATCCAGGCTATTAGGAAGGAATTGCATTAACAAACATTTGGCTTATACTTGAAATGAGATGAGAGGTTTGTAGTTTCACTGAGTTGGTTAAAAAATAAAGAATTAATGTAAGATTCTATTTATCTAAAATTACACGTAGGTACATGAAATATGCATAATATCCAGTGAAGTAATTTCTACTCCAAGCATTGCCAATACATGCTTACTTTCTACATTTCAAAACAGAAAAATGCTTCTTAACATAGTCTGAAATATACTAATGCTATTGCCTCCCCAACCTACCACTTCCAGAGGTTGCAAATCATCTCCAAAAATCCTCAGATAGGATTGACAAAAGTTTATGAATTTAGGGTTGAAAACACAATAGATTCATGGGGCACCAAGTGGAAGGCCGCACTCAACAGTCAACAAGTACTAGGGTGACCAAACGTCCTCTTTTGCCCGGAC
>JANHFJ010008280.1:3851-15649 GCA_032468195.1 Cerberus rynchops
TTAACACCTTTCTACTAGCCCAACACTCCACCCCCTCCCCAACAACAAACTGCAGCCCAGCAGAATTACTCATGGGCTGCAAAATAAAATTTCCCTTTAACCATGTCCACCCAGATGATCTCCCTGCCACGGAAGACCCATCACACCCATGGATACGGACATTCCAAGAGGGGGAGGGGGTCTTTGCAAGGAACTACCTGGGGCCACCAAAATGGGTACCCGGGACCATGGTGCGGTCAACCGGGCCCAAGTCATACGAAATATGACTACAGGACAACCGCCTATGGAAAAGGCACATTGACCAACTCAGGGGCAGAAGCACTGGAAGTGCCAGCCAAAACGGCGGCACGGGGCACCAAGATCATAGCCCGGAGTACCTGGGGGGGCAACCTACAAGGGGAACCCAACAACTTGACCCCAACGCCGCAGACCTACCTCGGGCCACACCAGGAATCACGACCACCGCCGAGGCCCAGCTGCCGCCACCATCGCCGCTGCCATCGTCACCGCCACTGAGAGAAGGTCCAGAGGAAGCGGTCCAGGGAAACCCATCTTCTTTCTTCGGAGGCGCCGGCTCAAATGAACAGAGCCTGTGCTGTTTGAGCAGAGACAGGTGCCGCCCTACTTACCTAAATGACTACGCATGCGCAGTCGAGACAACTAGAACACTCCATCCGAGAGGGGAGGGGTGTTGTGTTCTGCGCATGCGCGGGTGGAGTTTTCCATCTAGTCTGCCCGTGCAAACTTGTGAAGCGGCAGCTGATTGGCTGCCGGGCTGGAGAGTCCTGATTGGCCAGGACACTCCAGCCAATGAGAAGAACGACCGGCGGAGCCGCGGGAATATACAAAACCAGTGGCCCGCCTGAAAGCAAGTCAGTCAGTGCATCGTGAGTTTTGCTCATGGTTACTAATAAAATGGGCACCCTCGCAGTCATCCAAACTGACCCGCATCTGGCGTATTTTTTGTGTTAAAATGACCGGGTTTTCGGCTACAACAGAAGCTGTTTGCTTCTTGTAATATTAAATTTCTCCATGCCAGTTGCCATACAATAGGACACAGCATTTTCAGCTCCATCAGACTCTTCCCTACAAGATTTGTCCATTAACCTTAATAAGCTGCTCGTCCTATTGAACAAACGAGGAAGGGGACATTAAGACTGCATCCATGATGGAAGACAAAGTATAAAGAAAGTTAGATTTGACTTTGGGGAAGGTATGCAAAAGCCTCCATCACTATCTCTACTACTACTGCTACAACTTCCAACTATTTTTATTGTGGAAAAAAGATTCAAACTTACACACTTTTAAATACTCAATTTCTACTCTCTAAATTTGAATATTGCTTCCATAATAAAGGTAAAATGTAACCAAACAATGTATAAGATTGCAATTTTATTACTGCTTATAATATAGCCCGGCTGAACCCATTGTTTACTTATAAATAGAAATGCATGAGATTTCATTCAGTAAACTAATATTTTTCATTTTGATGAACATCTTTCAACGGCTGCCCAGAACAGCTTAAATAAAATTTTATAAACCTTAAAATAAAACTAAGACATTAAAAGAATATGAAATCATATAATACAAAATATAGTGTTAAAGAAACAACAGAATTAAAAAAATTATCAAGCAATATGAAAGCTACATGCTGAATACTAAAACACTGGGAAAATAATAATAGTTTTTGTTTAGTCTTGGGAGTGACCTAAAAACAGGAGAACATTTTATGGCTGGGTTATCAACACTACGACTTTTCTGTTTAGTCACCATCTGCAGTTCAGATAATTCAGGTATCTGGAGAATGGTCTGTTTTGCCTGATCTTAAGGAAATGTCCTCCAACTTGTGTGCCTTTCATAATTATATTCCAAATAAGTGTTGTTCATGGTGATTCAGAATGATGGCAATTCAATGCAAAACATATCTAGAAAAAAGTAGGCTGTCTTAAAACAGAAGCCTATCTTTACACCCAGACAATTATTTGCAGAGGTTAACAGCCCTCATGTCTGCTTACAATATATCGTAATCAATTTGGAGATATTTACTTCCAGAAGACTAGAGATAAGATTACAGTTTTGATCACTTTGAAATGTGACTATAAAATCTGCACCTATCAAACAGCTTATCTGTTTTACAAATGACACTTCATATGGCACAAACAATCTAAGTAATTTAGCAGAAATGACAATTCATACTTCTGAAGTTTATAAGTGATTAAATATCATATTTTTCTATGCGCAGGAACTTACAAAGCACTTGGGAGAGTTAAATGATAGTACAACCTCCTACTGTTTTTAATCTGCAATACGTATTGGCCAGTGAACTGTCCTACAGAGATAATGTTTCCTTGCCTTAGAGGAACATAGGAAAACTTAAAACCCATTAATGCTTTTTTAAGTCCTCTGATGCTATAAGCTACAATGAAGGTCATATTTGACAGACTTGCCTCATGTAAAATAATGCAGATGTATATTATATATTATCAAAATATATAGTGATAATATTACTGCCATGTAAATAAAATTAGGAGACAAATGATATGATCACCTCCCTTACTTGCTTACACACAAACATGAAGTCATGAGATTTTCTCTCTCTCATTTTACTAATGTGGCAAGAACATCTCTATGCATTTTATAATTGATAATAAATCTTTTTCCTTTGATATATGTTATTATTTACACCTTTTTTTTTCTCTTATGCCAATGACTTCTTATACACTACAAAAAAATTGGGAACAAGTTTAACAGTTCCATTTAAATTTGGATAATCATTTTCTGCTGGTACCTTCATTCTCAAAGCAGGAGTCTTGTTATATAAACTGATGTGATATTACTTCAATGTGGATTTTAGATTTTTTTTCCTTATGGTAGATAAATTCACTTTTTTAAAAAATAAATTTTGATCATCTTTTAAAGTAGTTGTAACGAGGCCATTATTTTATCTGCTTTTGGGACAAATACATAACATATAGTAAAGTGGAAAGGAATGCACCCAGATCACTTTAAATTAAAATAAATAATAGAAATTGCTTGCATCTTTCAATATTAGTCGCTTTAAAAGTTCTCCAATCTCTTGCTGAAGCCTCTTTTGAAGCCTATATGTGATCTAATATTGAATTAATAAAGTCTGCAAAGACTAAAACTTGCAAAGACTCTTTGTGTCAAAGGTGAATCTTTGTTTACTTTTTGGAAGTGCTTCTGAAACAGATTCTGGAAAGCTATTTCCAACAGAGAAAGGGCCAGTTGATCAGATAGAAGCCAAACTAATGAAAAGCACCATGGAAGTGACAGGAAGATTAATTAAGTCCCTCCAGTTGTATTCACAGGCGACTGTGCAGAGTTCCTTTGGGTAGTGCTGCAGTTAAGTAGTATTCATGGTGACAAATATTGCAGAGTTCTGAAACTGACACTTCTGATTCAAGTGTAAAAACAAAGCAAAGCATCACATTTAGTAATTATTTTAAATTTTGTCCAATGAGGATAGCAAAAAAATAGTGATAAAACTCCCGTGCTTTGTTGAAAATACATAGAAGTAGACAACACATCTGTTAAACAGCATGCTGTTCAGCTGGCTTTTTATTTTCAGTTAGGAAGTCAGCAAGTTGCTGTCATGCTATTATAAAGTAGTTATGGGCCACACAGTTGGATCCATAATTTTTTGGACTATCAGAAACCATCACCTTTGTAACTTCAGGCTTGACTATTCTATGGAACAGGCATTATTAGCATGAGGTAGTTTAATATTCCCAAATCTTTTTTTCTGAGCATTTTAGCTTTGAGATTACATTCCCTTAAGGTTTTTTTTGTTTTTCCTATTATTCAAAAATAATTAATAGTCTACAAATGCAGATTTATTTGAAGCATTTTATTAAACTTTATTACACCATATAAGTTGCTGTGTTAAAATGTACAAGGAGCTGTACAAAGGAAGACCACATTCCAAGGAACAGAATGAAACAAGACACACTATAGTCTGGAGTGAAATAATGAAAAGAGAAAGATATTTAGGATAGCTTATCCTAGGATATACATGTTGTAGGTATATAGGATACTATAAAGAACTGAACCTTGACTTGGATTATTTTTGCAATTTTGATACCAGAACTAGTCCATAAAACAATCCAGTAACCTTGAATAATCTTTGGTAGATACCTTCCATCAGAGTTGCATAGATTTTCAAGTAGATATTTCATTTTGATGAAGGCTTGCACTAACCTACTATTTAAGGTGGCTTCACAAAGTAGTGGGACTCTCCCTTGCCCCTAGAGTTAAGACCTAACTCTGCTTTATTTTGTCTGTCTCTAGCAATTTCAGTACCTGAAATTGCCAGTCGAGCGCCAGTTGAGTTCACAAGATACTGTACTTTGTAGAATTCATATAGTGTTACTTTTTCATAGCACCTTCATATATAAAAAGGATTGTTGAACTGAATCAAAGCCAATTTGATCAAACATATAAGTCCAACATGTATTTGGATAATATTTTTCAGTAACTAAGAATACAATTATGATCTTCACTCAAATGACCAACTCTTCTGAACAGCTGTAAAACTCAAATAGTTAGGTTAAAAAAAACAACGATTTATTGTCTGAAAGCTAACGAAAGATATTGTGTGTGAAATATATGATCAGACTGTGTTTATAATGCAAGGAACAGGGCAATCTAATTCAGGAGAAAGAAATCATCCAAATGTTCTGAAATACATTATTTAGTTGTCCCAACTAAATTTATCTATTTATCTATTTATGATGAATATTGTGAGTTGTAGCACTTAAAGGGTTACAAGTTTCTTCTTAAATTCTATGCTGTTCCCCATCATGCTGTAGTTGTAGCTACAGAAGAAGAAGCATTGAACTATCATAAAAATATCCTATATAATATTTCTCTATTTCAATAAAAGTAACACTAGGAGGAAAATAATTTTAATCTGAATTGCAGCACATGGTGAAGAATTAGGTTGTTTTTCCTCCCAGTCCAGGTAGAAAGATGAGTCAATGTCTCGGTTGTTGGAGAAAAAAAATGAAAATCTTCATATAATGCAACTTATCTTTAAGCTTGATGAACTATCCCTTGGTTATGTTATAAAAATCTTAATAAATATATGCAAATGGGTGCAAAAGAAATTTGAATATGCCCTTTTAATGGAAGCATAATATTTTAGGTCTATGTAGATTGGTTATGCTCTGCTCTGATGAGGTGCTTTGCCCTGCAGTTGAAATTGCTTTCCTTAATACATGTGTAGTGATGTGTTTCTCTTCTTTGATGATGGGGATCATCTGCTTATTTTCCAATTCAGCCACTCCATTTATAGAAACAGGTACTACTTCATTATTTTGTTACAATGAATTGCTTCAAGCAACCTTTTGATGAGGCAATGTGCCCATACAAAAATCCACATGGCCCTATGATGTTTTATGCAACTGAGGTCATCATGCTGATCCAAAAAGAAAATATGAGTTTAGAGGAAGTTGAAGACAAACTTGATGAAAAATTGCAAGAACTGTTATGGATAAATAAAAGAAAACTCAGTTTGGGGAAAGAGGAAGGAATGAGAGGAAAAACTCAAAATAATCTTGCTTTGATTCTACTTGGTATAAAATGGGAAAACAACTCTGGCAGGTTTCCATGATTCTATTATTAAATCTTATAACAATAAAGTAACTGTCCTGTAATTGTGATGGGTGCACCTCTGAATGAGCTTCTGGTCCCTTTTCCAGAAGCTAGTTCAGAGAAGGCGAAGGAGCAGTTTCTGGCACCTCCAGGAGACATAGGGCAGTGAGCCGGGGGAGGGGCTGTTGGAGAGGAAGATCAGGAAGCAGTAGGCTCCATCTTGATTAAACAACTGCAGCAGGAACAACCAGATGGGCAACTGGCTGAGTTTGTGCAGTGAGAATCACAGCTGCAGCAACATAGCCTTGAGACTCCAGGGAGTAAGTGCAGCTGAGGAGGAAAAATTACTTCCTCCCCCAATCTAAGGATGTGCAGAGCTGAGTGGCAATAAGAACAATACTGGCGAGCCAGGCTATTCACGAGATTCTTAAATTCTTAAATTTTTGCCATTCTTTAAAAAAGTTAACCATATAATTAACTTTTATTTAATAATGAAAATAAATTCACTAGGTGGCTTTCCAAATTTGTTGCTTTGAAGATCTCTAATATATGTAAAGAGGTATTTTCCAAAAGTAATTACAAAGTCTGTGAGTGACTGTGGTGTCCTTTAAAGCAGATAAGGGGATAATGGTTCTTTGTCTCTTAGCACTCAGACCTATAGGAAACTGTTGTCTTGCAATCTACTTGTGATGAACAGCTGTCCAGAGCACAGACAGATGATCTGTCACCCTCTCTTTATTCAGAGAGGTTCTATAAAACCAGCTACTTGGCAATCTTAGCCATCTCTGTTCATTCAGAGACATTTAGTTCACCATTTATCACCAAGAAGCTCGCTACATTCACAATTGAACCTAATGCATCTAGATGATGCCATTGCTTCCTAGCATTTAAAATCATTTTTTTTTAAAAAAATATCGTTATTGATGGATAGAGTAATGGATGCCATATCAGCTTCTCTCTTCTATTCCTGAAATATTTCAATAAATCAGTAAACGATCTCCTATAACTATTATATATTTATTTTGCTTACTGAATATGTAAATCCTATATTGTTCTTCTTGTTTGATGCCTGTGTTATATTCACTATTGAGTTAAACAAGTTTCTTTAAGCAGGGCTTAATTCACAGATTCTTGTAATTTTTTTAAAAAACACAAGCTTTAAGTGTACTACATTTGTCATCTCTTGATGCAAAGCTATTTAGACCTGTTTCCTTTTCTTTTATCAATTACTAAGATTATATTAATTAGTAGTAATTGCTTTTATTTTGTTTATTTACTTCAAGACTAATTTATATAAATGAAGTAATTAGAAAAATGAAGCTGAAGTATTAAATCCTATCTGAATAGATAAAAATACTTTGTATAATTCCCTTTTCTTGTTTTTTTCTTTATCTAAAATGAACATTGCTACTCAAAGAATTTACATTGATTTTTTGTAAAACAATGTCCTATAAACTCACAGGCAATGTAGTCTTCCACATGCAGTCTTATTAATTTAATCAAAATCTGACATAGGACATCTTTCTTAAAAGAGAAGTGTATGTTAATAATTGTGTCTCTGATCTCAGTACTCAGATGCCAATTGTAATGTCTCAGATCATGTGTGAACTGGCTGGATACATAGCGTTTGTCTTCTAGATAAGACAATGAAATATTGATAATCTCCTACTAATGTCACCTCCGCATGCCAGTAGCCTTGTGATAAATCCTTTACAATAAAGCTTTCTCTCCTTTTATTAATTGCAAACCCATGGACTGAGAGTGGTAATAAGAATCTGTTCATAATATTCTGTTCAAAATGTTTGTTGTAGCATAACTTGGGTGGCTAATGTGCTGTCAATATTGTTTATCTCATATAGAAACAGAACTGGGAGGGGAGAGAATATCTGATTATTCCAAGGATTTAAAATGGTGTATTTTCTGTGAACATGCTAAAGAGCTCAAAGGCATCCTATGAAATTTAATTATCCTCCAGATAATGAAGAATGGGCTTTTTCTACTCTAGACTTTTATTTAGCTAAATAATAGCACCCAGGTATAAGATTCCTTACAGACATTTATATAACACAATTACCACGGAGAAGAACCCTAAATTTCTTTTGAGTGAGTAAGCTTACTTGGTAGACAAGGCTTGTTGAAAGTAGAATAAAGTAGCCTGAAAAAAGGCAAACATGTTTGTTTGTATTAGTTGTGGGTCTCCATTGTCTTATAGTAGCTGAGATTGTGCAGCCTTGTGGGAAAGCAGGGCAATTCCAAAATGGGCAGAAGCCATGGGCTTTCACCGGATTTCTTTTATTTATTTTTAGAATTTATGTACCTTTCCTGTCTGCTTGATTCTTTCTTGAACAACCTTCCCCCAACCTGAGGCTTTTCCACTATGTAGGCTTTAAATAATGGGTGTTGTAAAACCACATCTAAAAAGTGTCAGGTCAAGGAAGAATGTATTAGGTTTCTGACTAAGAGAGAAGCACGTTGCTGGCAGGTGTCAGTCTCAAGCCTTGTTCCCTGATGTGCATTTCTGCTTGCAGGCTTCCCCTGGAAGCTGTCGTTGGGCTGGCCAGAACGCTCAACTTGGTCTTCTCCATGGCGAAGAGCAGCTAAAGTTGTTCTCCCTTGTGAAACCGAAGGTATTGCGTCCGTGGCCATACTTGATGCCAGTTGTAGGTCTGGGAGGGAAAAGGCGGAGAGCATGTGGGGTAACGAAGTGGCTTAATCTGGAGCACCAGCTTTCACTTTGAGTTGCCAGTTCCTATCTCCTCCCCCGATTCTCAAAGACAGAGCGGCGTCCAAATAGCCCGCGCTCTATTAGTAGTACTCCCGGTCCTGATGTCACAGCAAGGACATCACAAGGAGGAGTCAGATTACACTAAAACTGGGCAGTGCAGCATGCAGCGGGAGTCGGCGCTAAACCAGAGGTGGATTGTATTGGGGAAAAGCCTGTCTTTCAAGCCCTGAGCCAAGGAAGCTCACACCGCTCGCTCTCGAAGGCTTGGAAATTTCCACATCATGTAGGATGAGACAGATTCGCTTTGCTTCGCGCGGCAGCAGCAGCTCGGCGCGGGAGCTAATGCTGAGCAGCACCCGATGGTGGAAGCTGGAGTGCCCAATTAATGAGAAACATAATGTATTTTGGTAAGTCTCTTTCCACTCCGGCTTCCTTCTTTCGTGACGGACGTCAACGGTAACCTGGGAGAGGGTTTCGAGCTCTTACCTTCCTTTCTGTGGCTGCGCCTAGACTTCGCCCTCGAGAAGGACAGTGGAGGCATTTTTCTCTCCCCTGATAGCAAAGGAGACGTCGATTGTTTTGGGAAAGCTGCTTTTCTTTCTTTGCCGGTGATAGCTTTGCTGGGTTGACCGGTCTGCAGAGGGAACGACAGCCAGTCCCCGTGCCACCCCCGCCCTTCTACCTTCAAAGAAAACCTGGGTGCCAACCGCTGTCGCAGGGGTGGCGAAGCGTGGGAAGTTGGAACCAAACTTAATGCCATAAGGCACAACCGGGCGTCGCTGCTCTGTTAAGGATTCGCTGCGCTCTCTGTAAACTCTTCCACCTTCCCACTTTACAGAGCTTTTACAGAGAAAAAGCGCTGCCTTCTTTGCAGAGCTCTGGATTTCTCTGAGTATATTATTTTTCCCCTTCCTGCCATATTCCCAGTGATGGGAATGATCTCCCCACCCAAAACACGAAGCGGAGATCTGGTGTTCGTGATAAGTGTGCGTGTAAAAAAAAAAGCCTTCAGCATTTAGGCAGACTTTAAGTGTGATGAAGTCTTTCTTAAGCTGAAGGTGGTTGGTTGCATTTATTCCAGGAGTATACTGGCGCTAAGAAGTCCCCCCCCCCATTTTTTTTAACTTTAAATATGTGTGGCAGACAGATAGACAAAATAAATGGATTAGATTGCTCCAACAAGCGGAGCTCTCTTGGAGGCAAAGGATACATATAATAAAATTACAGCTTACCCACTCTGATATGTGAGAAAGGAACTAATGTATTTAAAAGGTAAAAATGGAATATTTTACCTTCTTTTAGTTCAGTAGCTTAGTGTTTTAGCAAGAATTTAGTGCAGCTGATTACTATGCAGTGATACATAGCATTGAAAAAGGAATTCCTGAGATTGTGGTTAATTGTAGCTACAGATTTCTTTCATTAAATATTAAATCCAAAGTTGACTTGAATTTCAGGAGATAGCTCTTTGATAGTTTTGGTTCAGTTAATATCAGTTTCCCTTGATTTGGACTAAGAAGTTGGTTATGAGAACATCATTTTACTTTTCTTTTACTTTAGCTAAAACTGTTGCACTATCCTGAAGATATCCAGCACTGAGAATGATGTGCTCCTCTTCAGAAAACTTTTTAAAATTTCTGAAAAGCCTCTCCTATAAGTGAGGAATGTTCTATTGTATCATCCACAAAGGAGGATTGGAAAATTAGTGGAAAGCTACAATTCTTGCTCAGGCTTTTTGTGTGAGGCTGTCAGTTCAATGTTTTCAGAGATTTGTAAGAAATTAAATGCAATCCAAAATATTTGTCACCATGCAGTAAATAGAAGGGAGGTTATAGTACTATGCTATGCAAGTTGACACTTGCTGATGAGCTGTGAGAATTTGCTGTAATCAACTCAGATTGCTTGCTTTCTTGAAATGTTCCCTTTAAAATTGGTAGGGTGAAATGTGCTGCCAGCTGAGCTTTTAGAATAGATTCTCAGTACTGAGCTATGCAATACTTTTGCATTTGATCTTGGCAAAGACCTGTGATCTATGTCATGTCTGGTCACAGCTGCAGGATCAGTATATTACTAGGTATAAGTCCTGTGTTCTCCAACAAATAAAATGAATCATTGGCAATGTTTCCATTTATATATATCAGGGTTCAAAAGCTTAATATTTCTTCATCATGGCTTGGTTCAAAGTCTTTGTTCAAAGTCATGGTTCAAAGTCTTTCTAAATTCTTAAACCAACCTAATGTCAGCTATTCATGCATTAATTTGAATATGTATTATTATTATTTTCTCACTTGAAACATTTATATTTCCTAAATTGGCTCAACTAATTTGAGAGGAAATATGCAGGCCTAGAAATTTTTTTCATTCAAATTGGAAGATTCTATATCGCTTTTTCCATGTACCAAACATGTTCAAAGCATTGACTGACATTTCTGTTTTTCTCTAGCTATTTTGGTAACTATGTCATTCACACTTTCAAAAGACTAAAATCCGTCATCTCACCTGTCCCTATTAGGAATCATGTAGAATGAAATAGACTTAGCTAGGGACAATTTTGACTAGGGAAAAGGATAAACATAGATCATTGCCATTTTATTTAAAGGAGTAAGATAAAGAAATGCATAACTGTGGTTAAGGAAAATGGCATATTAAAGTTTGAATTTAATGCAGGTATTTAATACTAAATGGTATTCTATTTAGAATAGGTTTCAACCTTTTTGTAAATCTTGCTAATTTCTGCTAAAAGATAATTTTTTGTAAACCATTCATGTTATATATATGTAAATTTTTAGACATATTTAATATATCCTATATATATGGAGGTTTCTTTCATTTCTATAGGCCTTTTCTGTCTTCCTCCAATAAGCTGTAGATTATGCCTAAGGCTAAAGTAACTTTTTCTGCTTAGCTTTTTGCTATATTCTGACATTAAATTGTTTCTTTAAAGCAGCACTTTCCTTATTTCTATTAATGTGACGGGTAGGTAAAAAGAATATTTTCTTTTTTGTTCTATGGATATGTGAACTGAAAACATTTAGATGCCACATTTAATTCTCTAAGGAATATAATTGTATAATTTCAGCACCATTATTAATTCTGCTGAATTCAGTGAGATTGGCAACATGAGGGTTGGGGTGCTTGTTTCATGACACCGATAGGTCTTTTTAAAATAGATGTTCAACTTTTTCAATACAATTATGGGCTGCACCTAGATAGCATTTAGGTTGCATCAGCCTCATTGAATACAATACTTAACAATTTTATTAAGAATGTGTTGGGAAATTAGAATTCTGTCTTATCTTCAAGTAATTAATTTCCCCTCCTTTGGCTAGGTAACAGACAGGTCTTTGAAGTCTCAGGCAGAGAAGGATCTTTTCTTTATTAACATTATTAACATTATTGTCATCCTCTATGTTACTATAAGATGGAAGTAACATAAAATAGTAGCAAGCCATATCACAGCATA
>JANHFJ010008290.1:116272-128423 GCA_032468195.1 Cerberus rynchops
AGTTCCAATCCCTGCCAGCCAAGACCCACCTTTTGAAACAAAAATACTTCTATTCTAATTCTATTCTATTATCTTCTTCTGCGCCAGGTCCTCATTAAGTTTCAAGGAAAGCAGCCCCAAGTCTCTGAGAAATGCAATTAACATCATAATCTAGTTTAAATTTCCTGCAATATTAACTTATGTGACAGGATAGCATTGTTTTTAAAAAAATATGTCTGGTGTCAGTTAAATAATGTCTAATTGTCAACTTTAAGACACTGTTCTTACACTGAAAACAAATACCGAGCAATCTACTTCATTATTCAACCAACTTCATTATGTGTACCATTGTAAGAAGAAGAATGGATTGTATTCATCTTAAAAAGCTTGGTCCCACCCATCTCACCCTACTTCCCCTAGCTTTTCGGGAAGGATTTGCATTCTGCCACATTAGCAATGGCTTCTATCTTTTATATTATACTTTTCAAGTATATCTGCAAATTGTTTGCAAATGGCTTTCTACATCACTAAGAGAGATTTAACTGAGACCACTCGGGGCCGGAAAATCTACGTGATTATAGCGAACTACATATGCCTTCATCCAGTTAAGAAAAGGCATTCACTTGGGGCAGTGGATGAAAAATTCTGCAGTTCATTTATCTCCGATCAGTCGCCGAGAATCTCCGATAATACTATCCCGTTTTGCCAAGAATTTTAAGAAAGTAGAATTCCCTAGCCGCTTTCAGACCAAACTGTTCGTGGAAGAAGAGGAATGCAACCGGGGAGGGGGGTGGTAGGGGAGAGAAGATGCAAAGCCAGCCATTATTTACTTCTGATTCCTTTTCTTATGAAGTTAGAAAATTAACTAATCACAGAAAGAAGACATTATGAACAGAAGACACTGCTTGATTGCAGGGTTGATTTGGCAAGGCAAGAAACAAATTCCTCGCCTTGCCGAGCAGTCCCGACTCGCCAGTGAAATGGCTTCAAGCTACAGCACAACTGAAAGTGTGCCTGAGGATGTAGAGTTTTCAAAAAGAAAAGAGGCACTTCTAAATTATTTTATTAAATTGTTACGCAAGCAGCTAACTAACACCTTCAAGTGCTATGTTTTCTCCTATTAAGTCACAGTTAATTACACATGCCTTTAAAGTCACCACCACCTACTTTAAAGAACCTCCTTTCTAGAAGTACTTATGGGCTCCTCAAAAATCATATAGATTTGTTCAGAAAGCAGTTTCCAAAAGTTAACTTTCTAAGTTTCAAAAGCTAGCGGGATGAATGGAAAAGGAGGGGGGATAGTTGCTGTGGTGTTTAAGAGGTGATAACAGGAGGCAGGTAGTATTTGTTCACATCTTCACCTTTGTTGATAATGTATGCAGTGGCTCGTCGGACGTATTTAATGTTAATTTATTCAAGCACACCTGTACAGGGCTGGAAGTCAGGTAACTAGATAAGCAAGTCGCATGCTTCCGCTTTCTTGATCTAACTACCCAGAGGCCTATATCCACACAAATTTCGTTCTGGAAAGATCAGCAGATTTTAATAAACCCAATCCAGATGTCTTTCTCCATACAAATCAAGGAGTTTACAAGTTTAAATCTGGACTGATTTAACTAGCAACCTAATGGCAGAATCACACTTGGCACCAATAGTTGCCTCATATTTATTTATAAGTCACCCTGAGCAAATATTATTTTGTCTTTAAATTTATTCAGGGGGCTGAATCACCTTTCCCACCTTGCAGACAAACACACATGCTTTTTGTTCTGTGAAAATTTAAAGAGAAATGTTAACAATTACCATCCTTTACACAGACAGAGGCAATGCATCAAGTTCTTCCTTTGTAACTTGAAGCAGTTAACCATGGTAGTGCAGATGTATTTATTTTACATGAATCCAGCAACTGAAAAAGTGAAGTAACATGTCTGACCGTGCAGAAGTCATGACCTAGATGTGAGTAACAAGGAAGACTAACACTGCCAATTGCTGATAGCAATGGAAAATGGATATTAGATTATTGGCACATTTCAGACCGATTAACATGAAAGATGAACATTTCTTCAATGTTTAAATATCTGAGAACCCCCTTGTGGGCATCTAGCTCTAAACAGTTGCGAAGTCTATGGCCATCCTAATCTCAAATAGGTCCACTGACAAAACTATATCGCCTAGCCTTTACTTATCCAAGGCTTCTCTGAAGCTGAAGTTCAAGGTTTGCTTGGAAGACGCCAATTTAAGTAAGATCCTATGTTTTTATTAAGGAGCCCTTATGTCATAGGGCTCATAATGAAAATGATGTTATCCATATGACAAGTGGGTAAACAAGAATGGCTAGAATCAAAGCCAGTTATCAAACACCATTCTAAATGTTCAGGTCCATAGCTGTTAAAGCATATTGAATAGGAGAAGCCATATATGCCTTGAAGAACAAATAAGATGTTTGTGCAAAAAATATAATCAGTGCTTAACATTTAATTATATTTTTTTTCCTCATTTTTAATGTGTTTTATTTAAAGAATAACTCTGCATGGCCACAAGCTTGTTCTTTGTGATAACTGTCCTTTTTTTCTCATAAGACTTTATTTGTTGAAAGATTACATTATATTGTCATAAATATAGTTATGTACTCAGGCTACTGAAAAAAAGGTGCAATTACTACTACAGAATAGCAGTAATATAATATGTTGGATTTATTGGTAAGTACAGTAAATAGTATCTTAGATTCTGTGATAAGATTTGACAGTCTTCTGTACAAATTGCACTTCTGCTACAATATGCTAGAATGGTTTCAACTGGGTTCTAATGCCTGTTAAGATGATTTAAGTTCACTCCTTTTCAATTATTATTCCTCTACTTATTTGGTAATGAAGTAAGACACTGTATGTTCAAGGCTTTCTTTGTTTGCTAAAAGATTAGACAGGTCATAAGATTTTCTCAAAAAGTTAAGAGAAAAAAATCTTAACCTCATAGAAAAGGTCATTAAGCTAAATAATACTTCAAAGGCCCATTTAGAATCAATAACAAGTTTAATGTTGAACTGGAGAATTAATAATGAAACATTAATACTTAATCTCAAATGCATTTATATATTCATAGGTTAGATTTTTCAAAATTCTTTATGGTGCAACCAAGTGTAAGATCATCACTAAATTCCAAAGTAACTTTCCTTTATCATATTCTCTTTTCTGTTCCAGTTAATTCCCATTATGATTAACATCAAGGCTGTGAAACAATACATTAAAAAATAAGATTTATTATTGATTTATTTATACTTATGATTTATTTCTTAAATATATGCAAAAGCTACCAGTGTTTTTGCTAAATAGATTAGATTTTTGAAATTTATATTACCAAACTTTATATTGTGAAAATCTTATAAATCTTTATTATTTTAAAAAATAAGCATTAGTTTTGACTTCTTAATGTATAACATAGTTCACATTTCTGAAGTTCACTTATCACTATAATTTTAGAAATACAGTTGAAAAGAAGCAACTGCCTATATCTATGGACTGTGACTGAGAGAAAAATAAAAAATTTGTAATTTAGAATATTGTAATTCTGACTTCAGAGAGAGTAACATCATTGTGTTAACTATGCCTACACATAGCTAATGAGCACATTTCACTGAATCTATTGGAATTTACTTCCAAGTAAAGACAGACCAGGTCCTAAAGACTGGCTTTAGCTCACACAAGGGGTCTAGTATACTGAAAGGATTAACTTTTAAATGATTTTTCATGTCAACTTCAAAATTCTTTGCAAACTCCTGGCCCTTTAAAACATGCATACACACTACTTCCCCCAAAACAGCAGGCTATTTTCCACTGGGAGAGTCTAATCAGGAATCCATTTCATCATTTTTTGGGATCCAGGCCAGTTTTAATATTTTGCTAATACTTTTAAACATTAAATAGTTGTAAATGTAATTTGCTACAGTTCAGATAATCACCTAAAATGAGGGATGTCCAATTTCTGCACTGTTAAGAGTTGTGTTGTTTTGGGATGTATGTCAAGGGCACCATGAAAATAACTGAATATTAACCCAATGAAACAAAGATTTTTCTTTTTTGCTCATCCGTTGTTGAAAACTGGAGGCTGGTGGCAGGCCACCAACAGTTCCAACAAGCTGGTCTGGCCTAGTACCGTCGGTTGGGATTTTAAATTGATTTTTAATTTTTAGTATGTATTTTTAAATTGTTTTTAAATTTTAAATTTTAATTCAGTCGACCTTAATTTAATTAATTTGAATTGGGTTTTTAAATTGTTTACTTGTATGTTTTTACCTGGCTGTGCACCGCCCCGAGTCCTTCGGGAGAGGGGGCGGTATAAAAATCCTGAAATAAATAAATAAATAAATAAATAAATAAATAAATAAGTTCCACCTGTTCAGTCTATCTCCTTCCCATCTCTCCTTCTGGCCTTGCAAGATAGAATTGTGTGCAGACTAGGCAAAGCTAATTAAAAGAAACTAGGATTAAACTGTAAGAAGTGTGGGAGTTCCCTGAAAAGCATAATGTGGGTGAAAAAGAAAACTGTAGCTGAAAAATGAGGTGCGGGAAGATCAGAAGCACACTTTTTTTTATTATCCCTTGCCACTAAATAATTTAAACCAATTTCACTTAGCAAGACATAGGAACTGATTGTGGTCCATCAGATTATAAAGCAGTTTTTTCCCCCCTTCTGGGGCATACTTGTATTGTGTGAACACCAACTGATTATGCTCTAGTGTTAATTAACATTCTCTGAACAGCATTATTGTTTTTTTTAATGTTATATTTATATGTATGCATAAATGCATGTTGCATATTTGCTGCACCTATAAGTTTATGTGTGTTTAAATCCATAAGTATAGAAAAGCTATGTTAGCCTGCCACTGACCCACTCTGGCAAATTCCATTTACCTTACTTTTTTTGGAATAAAAAAGGAACTAAAACTATTTAGAGCCAGCTGCTTCTGTTTAAACTAAACTATTTCAGACTTGATGTAGCATAACTGTTGTGTGATATCATCTAAATGTCCAGCAGAAGAAAAGATCCTTATTAATTTTTAAAATATGTCTGAGTTCCTCTTTATTTATGTGTATGTAGCACTCAGCTGAATGAATTGGGATTTACATACTTTGTATTCACACCAGTATGAATAGAAGACTCTACATCAAATTGCTTCTTTAATGGGGTTTAATGGAATTTGTCCAAATCTACAAGCCTACATTTCATCATCATTAACATGCATGTTGATTATTAATTGGATGCTGCACAGGTGCCCTCATGATACGCTAAAATACATCATTAGTGGTCACCACTTCTTTTGGCTTAGGTTTTAAGTGTTTTCATGCCACTGTTCAAAATTGAAATAGCAACTTTCAAATACTTGAGTAAAGAAAAAATGGAATCTAACAGTACAATCTGTGTACACAGGTATATGTATGCATTTCTGTCTATTGTCTCTTCATCGATCCAACATATTTACATTCTCCTACGCATGAATGGTCTATATGGAATATAGAAATAATCACCCTGAGAAATGGGAGCTTTGTTTACAAAGATAAAAGAACAGTTAATTAAGACACACAGAAAAGCAGTGAAGAACCTACAGTCCTATTATATTTTCACTTCTATTTCATTATATAATGTAATGGTTCAGAGTTTGCATACAGATCTAAAGATCAAGAAAAGCAAGAAACAAAGCTAATGAAATATTTCTTGGTTCAAGGAAAGACAACCTGGTATCCTTTAGTTATTTTTGTATGACAACTCCCGTTATCACTGCCCCACTGATATGCAGATTGGGATTGGGATTTATAATCAAAATATCTAGAGGCTACCAGGTTGCTTACCTAAATATGTTGTCCATATCATTTAAATATATTCAATATAAAGCCTAAATTTGGCTTTCTTGGGTGGCTTAAGAAAAAAAAAACAACCCTAGAAAATCAGTTAATAAATTCAATATTTACTGACCTGTCTCTGCTTCTTCGGGAGGGGAAAGCAGCATTGCAGCCAGCCACTGTGCAGACATGCATCTCTTTTAAGTGAACATTCCTATAATGGAGTTTCACGCTGTAGGAACTCTTGAAACTCTTCTTGCACACATAGCAGATCTTAGGATCTGGACTCGAGCACAAATCGCCTTCTGGAGAGAATTTCTGGGGGCTGTTATAACTGAATGATGAAGCGAAGCTTTCATGGAGAGCAGCCATGCTGGCACTGCCTCCATTATAAAGTCCGTATTGGCTCATGTAAAACATCTCATATGTAGGGTCTGTAAACTCTTCCTTGACTTTAATTTCACCAGGGTGGGAAGCATCATTGTGGTTTTCATCGGTTCTTTCATGGTTTAACATAGACTTGCTGCTTCTTTCATGGATCATGTGTTCATCTCCTTCCATGGATTCCTCACACATTTTTGGTTCTGAGGATTCAGATTCATTTTCATAGTCTCTCTCGTGCTCTTGCTCTTCTGATGTCATACTATCTGTCCTTCTTAGCTCTGTCCTTGAAATGCACCTGTTTTGTCCATTTTTTGAGAAGTCCTTCACAGACAACCCCGGGCTCATCTCCTCCTGAGAATGGCAATGATTGTCATGGCCACCATCATGAATTATGCTTCTGTTATCGTTAACTTCCTCATCTTCATAATCAAACTCATCAGCTGTGTCAATGATTTCCTTCTCTATTTTGACAGGCATGCTCGACTTCCGTGGTTTTTTCTTGGGGGCGAGGTCAGCACTTGTTTCTTGGAGGGGCATCATGCCTGCGGGCAGTGTTGATTCTGAAGGGAGAGAAGACTGTTCTATTGTGCCAGCTACTGGCATCAATGGACTAGTTGGTAATGAGGTTGGAGGACTCACCATCTCTCCAGGTGTAAGTAAACTTCTGTAAAAAGGAGGAACTGGCTGTACAGTCTTTAAAGCGGGAAATACGAGGTGGCTAGGAAGAGGATTTTGTAACACAGGATCTAATGGGGGAGTGGTAAAACCCATCGGAGGTCGCCCCGGACTTGTTAATGTTAGACTCGATTTTGTTATAACAGGAGTGGCGGCACCGGATGTAGCACGGATGAGATCCTTGTCTCGATTGTTTCTTAACATGGGCATGTGAAGTCGGGGATTGGGGTTAGCACTATGGCGGTTGCGACTTCTAAGGGAGCTAAAGACCATATTACAACCTTCAATTGTACATCGATGTTTGATCTTAAGGTGGACTGCATTGTAGTGGATTTTCAGAGTCCCCTTGTCATAAAAGGTTTTCCCACACGCGTTGCAGAAGACTCTTCCTTTCCGTGAAGCCGATCCCATCCTTCGCATTCTGTGAATCCTGAAAGAGCTCTTTGTATGTTCGGGTTTGGATAAATCATTGACAGGGGTCGAAGTCTGAACGGGGGAGACCGAAGTTGGCTCGCTTTTGGGCTCTACGTTGGTGATGCTGGTCAAGGCATTCCTGCTGGAGGTCTGCTCGTTCTTGAAAGGGGCTGGGGAAATGTCAGATTCGCTGCTTTCATTAAATTCATTCTGAGTTGAAAGATTTGGCTCACGCAGTCTCAGCGTTGGCTGTTCCAGCAGGAGCCCATTCGGCGGCAAGCCCAGTAGAGGAGCAGAGACGGGATTTATGTATTGAAATGGTAGCAGGAATGCGAGGCTGTTTGGGATGTTTTCGAAATGATGAATGCTGGAAGGGTTGCTGTTCTCCAAGTGAGCAAGGAGACTTGGGCTCCTGGTTCGATTATTGCTTTCAATAAAAGTCCGTATGTCTGAGTCTGCCTTTGAAGACGGAACAGCAACGGCCTGACCTTCTTTTTCTTGAATTGCCATCAGCTCCACAATGGATTTGGTTTCTCCAAACCTCAAAAACTGCTGAAGGGTAATAATCTCTTCTTCCCTGGACATGATGGCCCAGCGGTCCAGCACTTTGCCTGCAGCATCCTAGAGGCCATATCAAAGAAACAACAAAGACAAACACAAAAGAAGAAAAACCTTATTGATTCTGCATAATTATCGACTTCGATTGAAAGTGCTGCTCTGACTGCTCATCAAACACTAAGCTCTGAATACTACATGCAAACACTTTGTTGAAAGCAAACTTTGCTACCAAGCAAACATAATAATTGCAGGAAAAAGAAACATAGTGGTTTAATCATGTCAGAACAAACATTAATGCAAACCTCTGGTTTTTGGGAACTGAGCTACTGTCAGTAATATCTCTTGTGAGCTAAACTAAGAGATCTTTTTTTAAAACAATAAATGCTTATATACCGTACCATTAACATTAATTAATAAGAGAAGGTAATCTCTCACTACGCATTGAATCAAAATGTCACAGACTATACCTTCAATCCTTGTTATACAGTGACACCACAGGAAATATTTGAAATATACATTTAGACAGTTTACGTCTTTGATATGCAAGTTGGAAGCTTTGTTTTTTAAAGCAAATTAATAAACATAATATATAGCTAGACATTATAAATGAGGTGGAAATTTAAAAAGATAACAAAAGTATTAAGGAAAGCCTTAATATATTTTTTTTCTTCTTCTCAAGGAAGATTTAAAATGTAATTTTATAATAACCATAAAAAAGGCAAATTTTACTGTTTTGATTCATGGAAATGCTGTTCCTGTGTAAACTAAATTTGGTTAGAGTGAAAACATGATGACTTTTCACCATTTTTAATAAATAAATGTAAGCAAGCATTTTTAAAAGTAAACATCTGATCACTGCGGATATCATAAATGTATAAAAATGTGTTTTAATATTACCTTTTGATAGCAAAGGAAAAGTCCAGGGAGAATACACATCAGTAATCACCAGACTATCTGTTGTTAAATATACATTAAAAAGCATTTCACACTTTCATTTTTGCTAGTAAGTATGAGATTTGCCTCAAGGTAGAACTTAAAAATTCTGCACTGTAATATCAGACCATCCTCTATAACAGCATGTATGTGTGAAAGCAAAAGACTGTTTAGATAATAAATATATTGTTTCTTCGGCAATTTTTCTAGTTAAGTTTATGCCTGCCATATTACCAACTTTTATAATTTTGCTGGTAAACCCTTTTCCTGAGCATGAAGCTGTCAATAAATTGGTGACTTCTACAGATATGCCTGTCTAGCTCAACCTACTTGTTAATTGTTTTGGTCTCTAAGTAGACTCCACCCCCAAGTTATAGCAGATCCATAATGGCTACTCTCTGTTAAACCATACAAAACAAGTTAGTGGAATATTATCAAATGAATTTATGTATATAAACAGTAGAGTGTTTCATTTCTTCAAGCCAACAATCCATAATTAGGAAATTCATTACAGGTAACCGTTGACTTACAACCATTTGTTTAAGTGACCATTCGAAGTTACAACAGCATTGAAAAAAGTGATTTATGACTACTTTTCATACTTATGTCCATTGCAGCATTCCCATGGATACATGATAAAAATTCAGGCACTTGACAACCAGCATGTATTTATGGCAGTTGCAATGTCCTGGAGGGTCCTATGATCACCAGAAGTAACTATTCCAGCTAGCTTCCGTCAAGCAAAATCAACAGGCGAAGCAATATTCACTTAACAACTGCATGATTCACTTAAAAATTGTGGCAAAAATGATCATAAAATGGGGCACATCTCACTTAACAATCATCTTGTTTAGCAACAGGAATGTTGTGCTCATATGTGGTTGTCAGTTGAGTACTACCTGTACAATGAAATATACAGTAGAAGTACATTCAAGGAAGGCAACTCTGTTGATTCTTACTAGCCTGGCGAGCTAAATGGAGATGTTATGCTCAGAAACATTTTGCACATTTATACCTATATGTAAGCTTTACAGAGATACCAAACTAGCCAGTTACTAAAAGAAAATTGGTTGATGGTCTAATCCAGCACAGCTCTATTTAATTTCCTGACCTACTTATGTTCTTACTTGAAGTACAATTCTGATACCCATTTGATTAATTTAATGAGGAGGGGGGGAGAAGAAGAAGAGGAAGAGGAAGGAGGAGGAGGAGATGATCATCAAACTTTCAAGGTCCTGGAGCTCCTTATGAAGTGTGCACTTTTCTTAGCCTGCACTTTCCATCAATTTAGAGCTTTTCCACAAAATTCTACATTTTAATTGTTTACTTGGAAACATTAAAATGCTGCACTTGCTTCAAAGAAACTGCCACACTATAAAAATAAATTGATCATATATCTAAAAGGGGATATTGGTGAATAAATAGACATTCAACAAATACTTAAAACCAGATATTGCTTTTTTTTTAAATTAACCAAGTAAATCCATGCTGTTGCTATTTAATATTTCTCCAAATCAAACATGCAACAGCTCTTTAAAAGCAATGATTAATTGGGGCAAGAAAATTAGACCTGCCACTTTTCGATTAGATGGGGACTTTTTCAGTACTCTTCCTCAGTTGTATCCTTTTTTTTTTGTTCCTATTACATTGCAGAAAACTAGGTCAGAACATGTATGTTTTATATAATACGGTACATATGTGCTGTATTATAATCAAAGCAATGTTCACATAATGCTAACTGAATGAAAATTAGTAATGCATTACAATTTAGAACTAGATAAGAAAGAATAGGAATATTTTAAGATTAAAGTTATAAGGAACCAAGACAAGGATCCCTTTGGAGTTTGTTACAAACTAGCTGTGGATTCCTTGGTGTATTGTAATACTCAGCTTGAAGCTCATATCATGCCTTCCGTGTAACTCGTTTTGGCTTCTCTCATGACTTTCCCCAATGCCATTAAATTTTATCAACATTTACTTTTTTCATTACAAAAGATTCCAATTTATATTATTTCAGTCAACTCATGACTGAATAGATAAACCTCTTGGGACAGTGCAGAAAGGAAATTCAAGGAGTATCCATGCTGAGAAAGTCCATAAGATCTGTGTGCCATATATCTGCAGCAGATGATTGTGCTTCTCGGTTGTCTAAAGTGACGCACTAGTTGCTCCATTTCTACACAATAGAATTGTGCTGTCTTCCAATTTTAGAAAGAAACTTCTAATTCAAGTAAGATTAACATCTCACAATTTATAGCTTAAAATTTCTTTCACCCACGTATTATTTCTTTCTCTATAACAGCGTCAATAAAAAATAGATCCACCTACACATATGAGAGAGAGAGAGAGAGAGAGAGAGAGAGAGAATATTTCTTATTGGGTCAGTGAAATAATGCCATAGTTAATCATCCTGCACATATCTTCTGGATTTACCTGACCTAAAGGTGAGGACGACATATGTCAGGACGTAAAGTGTCCTAACATGTGGGTCACCTAAGAATGAAAGTTAACCTCCAGTTGATTATTATCAGAGATGATACAAATAGGGTTAGAAATGCTGACCTTTCACCCTAAGATTCAGTGTAATTCTCAGCTTTTTAATTTAGAGATGGAATATCCATGGACTAGGATGAAAATATAGGAGATATGATTTCCTGAGGGCTTCTGCTTCATAAATAAACTTTTTGATACAACACGAACACATTTATATCTTGTTTAAGGGACAAACACATTTCCAAGAAATATGTGTTATTTTTTGTTCTAAAAAAATCCTAGATTTCTTTTTTATTACCCTAAATGAGAATATATTTCATGATATATATATATATATATAATTATTATATATCAATATTTGCAGAACTGCTATCATTTCCCTAATTTGTTTTTTCGACATAGCTCCTTAAAGTTAAATGTATATATCCATGTAGCCATGTTGTGAATTCATTAAAAGGTAATTATGCAAAAACTTAAATTAATCAAAATTATTTTAAGAAGCCTTTCAAAGAAAAATTAAGTTTAAGTTTAAGTTTATTAAATTTATATACCGCGCGCTCTCCCAAGGGACTAGAGAGCACATAGGGAATATTTTCAATTATTACTGTGATAATTTCCAAGAAGCATTTGAACAGCATTTATTTCATTATTTGTATATAATTACAATTTTGGATACTGCAACAATTTAACAATGAGAATATACTGGGTATGTGATATAACATAATGTTGTCCAGAATTAATTTTGCATAGTGTATAATCTACTACTGAGCTAATTTCCACAGTATAATTTGCTGAAAATTTAGAACTATCTAGAGTTGCATGTTAGATCAATGTACTGAATCCATAGTCATCCCGCTATATCTTTCCAAAGATATTGTTAA
>JANHFJ010008290.1:131783-149067 GCA_032468195.1 Cerberus rynchops
AAAGAAAGAAAAAGAAAGAGGGAGGGAGGGAGGGAACAAGTAAGCAAGCACACTCAAGGATTTCACTTGGATTTTCTGAGGCTTTGACAAACGCTGCAGTAATTAGGGTGAAGCAATGTTTCATAAAATTAGTTCTCCATTTGATCTACCATGGATCATGCCAGGACCATTAATGGGGCAGCTATGTATGACTGGATCAGACTTTCAGGATATCTGTACTGGGCCAGAATCTCTATAACTAAATTGTCTTCTGTGGCTGTTTCCCAAACAATTTAGCAGGATTATCTATTATGGTATAGAGATGACAAACCCTTTTTAGATTAAGGGACTATTTAATAAACAATCAAGTAAGAAGAATTTTAAAGCAGGAATTGGCCTAAACAGAATTGGTTACAAATGAATGAAATGAGTCTTTTTATTAAAAAATATAATCTGTACAATAATACCATTAGCAGCTTTTGAAAATCTCGTGTTAGAATCTTCAAAATCCTCTAAGGGTCTAACAAGAAGTTGCTGGAGTGGGATCAACATCTCTGTATGGAAATCAGAGTTAAGACACATCTCTGTCTGACCCAATGGACTATACTTTGGAAGAACTCCACATTATGATAAATAACAGCAAAAATCCAGGAAATTGCTTTGTAATTATTCATAGATGGTACTAAAAGGTCTGAGGAAGAAACATACAAACATTGGAAATGCAGAAAAGCCCTGGACATCTTTATGTAAGTATAATGGTCCTTTGAGAGTGTATAAAGTCAAAAGAAGGGATTAATAGTATGGATACAGAAAAATTCACTTACAGTTCCAAGATATTTTTACTGTTATTATTTAGTGAAAGAACTGAAAGAAATAAAAAATAATACAACTGTTCAATTCATAAAGACAAGAACAGAAAAATTCCATCTTGATATACTGTAAAAAAATATGGAAAATTGTTGTAATGAAAACATTGACAGACAACAAAAAAAAGAGAGGAGATTTTGGGATCAACTAGAATGGTTCCTTTTGATTCAATTTGGGAAAATTATCATCCTTTTTGCAAACCATACCAGGGCAAATTCTTCCTTTTGTTTATCCCAGTACGAAAGTTTTTCTTATTCTTAGATTCTGGTTCTTAGATCTTGTTCTTAGATAAATAATGCTTGCTAATCTTTTTTACAAACATATAAAACAGGGATAAAAATAAATAAAAAGATCTTGTTCTTAGATTAATAAAATTTAAAAAAAATATAAACCATCCTCTTCTAATGATCTGCCCCCCAAAATTTTGAATCACTGGTTAAGTTTAATAAGAATTATTAAAAAATAGAATTGAATTCTAAAGATGAATTCAAATTATTTCTTTCTCAATTCAATTCCTTTTCAATAAGAATCTACTTAGGTGCTGATTCTATCAAGGGTTTAGATGATAATACTGATTGCAGGCCAAACTGACATGGCAAATAGAGCAAAACTGGAAGGCTCAGTTATGGGGTTAGGTTCCACGCTGAATTTGCATTACAAAGTAATTGCAGAAATTTCCCATGTAATGAAGTAAGTAAATGTTTAGGCATTGCATAATAGATCAGCACACAAACTATATTCCGTTGATATATAGAACATTTTCTTTTTGCTTAAGCATTTAGTTTTCCAGAAATAGTATAGTGGAACACACATACAGTTTCTGAGTTGGGGAGGGAAAACTCATATTAACAGAGCAAATTAGTTTGCAAGGAAGCACACACATTTCCCGGTGAGAATTGATTAAAAATAATCCTAATTCATACAATTTGCATTGTCAAACCAGGATTCACTACTGTAGCTTATGTAACTTTATAAGGATTCAAAAAGAGAAGTTTAAAATATTCTGTGCAATTTTTCAAAACACTGGTTGGCTTTTTGTAAAGGATTTTCTTTGTTACAGAATACTCTGCACTATGGATCTCGAGGGACTCCATTATTTCTATTGATATATCATACATTTTTTTAAAGCAACAAATCGGTTACAGGATTCTTCTACGGAAAGGTACATAATATTTATTTTTCCAAATCAAACTGATCTTGCTTCATTTAAATGCAGCCAGCCAAACCCCCATCTTCAAAAGAAATTATCATCTTTTTCCATTTTCTTCAATTTTCCAAAAACTTGCTCTTTATCTTATTTACCAAAACTCAAAAATTATCAACCATACAATCAATCATCCTCAAACCCCTCCCCAAACATTTCTCTTCAACCCAGTAGATCCGTTCCAAAGTTGGCCCACAACAATTGTCCTATCAGTTAAACAATAGTATTCTATATAGTCATGACAAGAGCTGCTGTATAGAGACTGAGAAGAGTCTCCTGCAGGAGGTTCTCCATGGAAGTAAGGTCAGAGAAGAAAAGATAGTTTCTGGGCCTACAGCATCCCACTGAGAAGGGAGTCCATACTATTTTGGAGTCATCCCCTCAATAATTGGAAATTTCATTTGTGGGAATGGAGGACTTTTAGAAAGCCAATGGGGACATATGTATTTGCAGTTTAAATTCAATGCCCTCAGTCTGGATACTATAAAGCAGTGTTTCTCAACCTTGGTGACGTTAAGTTGTTTAGACTTCAACTCCCAGAATTCCCCAGTCAGCAAAGTTGGCTGGGGAATTCTGGGAGTTGAAGTCCAAACATCTTAACATCGCCAAGGTTGAGAAACACTGCTATAGAGACTGGGCCACTGCTATTATCACTCTGGATAATATGGCGACTGGGACACAGCTATTATTGGCAAGGTTTCATCTGAATCACTGCTACCTAACTTGAACTTTTCCACAGGAAAAAGTAAGTTCCAATACACAGGATCTAGGTAGCAGTACAAGGTACAACAAGTGGATCACAGTCATGAACCTTGTGTAGGGGCAGCGGAAGAATACAATCTTTGATTTCTGCCTTTCAGAAGTTTGCTGGCATAACTTGTCACTGAATCTTTTAAAGAATATAAACACACACGCACACACAGAGGGTCTTCAGGAGCTCAACATCTTCATGCTCTGGATAAAAGCACGATGCAGAAGAAGAGGAGCGGGTTACAAAAATCACACACAAACAAAAGCAGAGATTAGGGACATATTAACATCATGTGAATCATGCATTGAGGTATTACAGACCTTGGAATGCGAAAGAAAATGGAGGAAGAAATATGTTGTGGCATGCTAGATAATAACATCCGTGCCTGGATGACTTAATACCCTCTTGTCCCTGAAGTCCTGACTTTGTCGGCAGCCCACTTCTCCACATTAACAGTAGTCATTTGGAGAGCAGCAAACGTGCCATTAGAAGCACTTTTACAAGTGTATATTCATCCACCAATTAGCTTAATGTGGCCGCTTTCTGCATATTTTCTATCCAGGCCTGCACAAATCTTATTAATATTTCCCCCTAGCGCTTTGACAGATTACCTTGTCATTATGCATCCTGGAGCCTTTTAAACAATATGGGTAAACTACTGTTTGCGAGGTTAATGACAATTATCCCCTAATTACTGCATAAGTCACTCAGTCCACTTTATCTCACCGGCAGGGTTCTGCTCTGTGTATCTGCCATTGTGTCACTGTAAATGAATCTTGTATAGCCATGTTTATCTGTCGCTGTCTTGTAAATTACGCTGACAGAAGAATGAACAAATTACTGGGTATCATTACTTGAATACGGTTTCTGATTCTCTGCCCATCTTTCTCCTACTTTCTTTTTTCTTTCTTTTTAATAAAGGAAAATTACAAAAGCGATGCTTGTTGGCTTGATTTTAACCTTCGTGAAATAAAATAAACAAACACAAATTGAAATGTCCTGCCTTAAGAATCATACATCATATTTTAATTTCTCCGCTGAGAGGCATATAGATAGGATTTGGTAGAAGCCATACAAACGAGAGAGAGAAAGACAGAGATAAAAAGTCATTATAACCATGAAAGTTATTATTAATTTGTGGCAGCTACCTCTATCATATTTTAATAGATTGAATAGGGGCTCACCATGGTTCAGGGTAGGAATTTTGAGTTCGCAGCCTAGGCTGAATTCCAGAACTATATTTGTGTAGATACCTTCTGGGAATGAATATTTTCTAAACAAATACTTTCTTCTTATCACCATATCCCATTTTTTTTCATGGTAGCCTTCTCTCCCTTTATTTTAGCCCATTTTTATGGTTTCTTGCCAAAAGATGCAGCAGTATAAATTCTAATCGCTTATTTATTTAGATGTATACCCCACCCTGCCCTCACCACTATCCAGTGCAGCTTCCAACAATAAAACAATGTTAGTCTTCAAATTTCAAACATTAAAATATTACTACCAAAGATATAAGAATTAATGTAACTTTCATAACCGAGTGGTTACACAAAGCATTTCACTGCATATTGTACCATGTATGATCATATATGTGATAAATAAAAAATCAGAATCTGAATTCAAAAAATGAGTGGATCATAACTATAGGTTCCTACAGATATTGATTGATTTGTTGCTGCATTCAACGCTAAGTGAATCTGTGTCAGCTGACTTATTTTGTCCAATTGCTGAAGAACAATATAATCAGTGGTTCAATTTTTTTTACTACCGGTTCTGTGGGTGTGGCTTGGTGGGTGTGGCTAGGGGTCATGTGACTGGGTGGGCAGTTTCTGTAAGCAGGGCAATCAAGATTAGGCTAGAAACAACACTAGAATGTTTTTTTCCTGTCTTCCTTACAGGATTAACCCTGTAAAGTGGAAAAAAAACAAAGATTTCTTCTAACAACCGGTTCTCCCAACTGCTTAGAAAATTTACAATCGGGTCTACCGAATAGGCTAGAACCTGCTGAATTTCACCTCTGGATCTGATGCCATGCCCATAATATCAGGCTCACAAGGGAGCTGATTACCAATGGGCTGTCCAGGCTTTGCAGGTATATGTTTCAGATCTGACATCAAACAATAAACGTGCATAAGGTTCCTATTTGTTTTACTTCATATCAGATATTTCAATCTAATTTTAATGTTCTGTAAGTTTATTTTTATCATGTGCTGGAGAGCAGGCATCAGTGCTGGATTTGACTTTCTGAACCAACAAATGGAACCACTGCCTTGTATTCAGATTCTTGGGGGAAAAAAATACCTGGCTTTTGTGACAGCGGAGGCTAATGTGGCCTTTGCATTCTAGTTGTCCAATTGTGAACTGGGATGCCTTATTTACAGTCACTCATGCCTTGGTCATATCCTCTTTGGGCTACTGCAACACATTCTACATGAGGATTCTTTTGAGGACCACTCAGTAACTTCAACTGATCTGGAATGCAGCAACGTGCACAGTAATGGTACCCTCTAGGTTTGCCCGTGTAATACCTTTGTTGCAGGAGATGCAATGGCTTCCATTTTCTTTCTAGATGCAATTCAAGGTGCTGGTCATTACCTTTAAAGTTCTATATGACAAAGTCCTATATAGGTCTTTCCTCTAAATACTGCCACATCTGATTAGAACTAGGAAGCAAGACACTTCTGTGGTGGCTTCCTAACTTATGGAACTCTACTCCCCCGAAGAACACCAGGCCTGCTACTACTTTTAGCCTTCCTCAAAGCTTTAAAGATCTAACTTTCCCCCCCAAGCGCTTGGATAAGGTTGAATAATTGCACATTAGGAGTTTGACCTGGTGCCAGGTCTTTGTTGTTTTTAATGTTTTAATCTGTTTAGTTTTATAGTTTTAATATGATTTTATACGCTGTTTTAACTTTTGATTGAGAGCCATCCAGATTTGGATAGAATATGGGCAGCTATATCAATGTTTTAAATCAATAAAATAAACAATTTGTACTATGTAATGTGACATAATACATATGTAAGGCCAGTTGTGAATATTATTGTATATGAGAGATGTTCTTGGTGTTGGCTCTCCCCCCCTTTTTTTAAACTTCCTTTTTTGTATATGTTAAACTATATTAAATAAACAGTCATTAGATGGAAATCAAGGGGAATTCCAATTTTTAAATATTAATCTGATTAAATGCATAATCTTAAACATAATTAACAAGGAGCGAGGTCTCAGATAGCTTCAAATGCTATCTGAATTCAGAATAAATTAAGGTTTGAATTATTTTGCTAGAGAAGGGGTGGGCAATTATGGCTCCTTCATGACTCGTGGACTTCAACTCCCAGAATTCCTGAGCCAGCCACTGGGAGATTTCTTTATTTTCGATAGTTCAATTTAAATAGATGAGATCATTATTATTTGAATCAATAGCTGTCTTTCAAAATAATATGTTTTGTGGGGGAGGGAAGGGGGGAAATGAAGCTATTTCTGTTTAGAGAGGAAATTAGCTCATCTTATTTTGCAATTAATCCAAATTAACCAAAATAAACAAAATTGGTATCAGTGATGTTTGTATTGCATTTCATTATTTAATAGGGCTCTCTGACTGAGATATTATCTGATAGTATCCTGTAGTTAAATAGAAATTTATTGCTCAGACTTCTTCATACTTCTAAAAACAAATTCCTAAATGTATCAAATGACATGGAACCACTTCAACTGTACTGTCTTCACCAAAGATATCATCTCAAAATTAAAGATTGGCATGTTAGCAAAACCCTGTTCAGATTGAAAGATTATTGCTGCTGGCGGATTTAAGGTGTGAACAAGTTAAGGAAAATTATAAGGATAATTTATATCTTCAGGTGCCACAAAAACAATGTCATTATTACCTGCTTACCTGATAAACACTACTAAGATTTCAGATAAGTATGTGCTAAAACACATGTCTTAAAAGTAGAAAGTGACTTAACCAGAGGCTTAGAAACTCTCCTTTCCTATAAGAGAATTATTAACAAATATTAACAAATAATATGACATTTAAGTCACAATAACACTTCTTTTTCCTAAGACAATGTGTTTAGAATGTACACATCCTTTCAATATGGAGGGTTATTTCTTAAGTGATAAATTTGATAAGCAATTTCACCAAGATTTTAGATTTTGAGGATAATCAAACATGAAACACCCCAAAAGTAAGCTAAATGACCGTACAGAGATGTGTTCTATGTATCTGATAAATAAGCTACAGCTCACAAAAGCTTATGCTTTTTAATGAACTGTTAAGTCAGAAAAGAAGCCACCAGAGTCCTGGTCATTAATCTAAGCTCTGCTATTTTAAGATGTCTAGACTTCAATTTCTAGCCTTTCCTAGTCTAGAATTGTGGGAATTGAATTCCACCCATCTAAAAAAAAACTTGTGGAAACCAACCTTACGTATGTGCCATAACTAAAGTAGGGGACGACAAATGATAGATCCAATAAGCAACCCGGAGAAATTTCATATTTAAATAATTTATATCATTTTGTCACTATCATCTTCTAAAATCTCCAGAGGAAATTGACGATTTTGCACATGTATCATTAAGATCTAAGGAAATGCTGCACTTTATTTAGTTTTGCCATATTTTACATTTCGGTATATATATTTATTTCTTTGGTCAATAGCTTATTAAAAAGCTCAGTAGCACAGTAGGTGGGTGAACCCAGTAGGTGGTAAAGGTCAAGATAAGCATCAAAGTATTAATTAATCTGATCTTTCATCATATGTATGTATGATATTGTACCTCAGAAGTTGGATAAAATAATATTCTCCCGTTCAATTACTTCAGAAATAATATCTCGCTCTGGTAACTCTTCATTTTTCAAAATTAAATAGATAGAATTCTACAGCTAGAAAAGGACTGATTTCAATGTCAAAATGTATTGGGATTTTTTTTTTCTGATGTGCAAACGGAATTTGCTTTCCAATAACGTAACCCATTATTGTGTTTTGTCCGTGAGCGATAAAGAGTGGATCTCGCCCTACCGGCATACAACATCTTTCAGGTCTTTGAAGAGAACACATCAGCCTCACTCTTCTCATCTCAAGGCTAAAAGGATTGTAACATTACTTGTACAACACTTCAGATTTTATCTCCAATAGATGCTTTGAAGCATGCAGGAGCTCTGTGTTACTGTTTTAAGCAGACGAGAAGTAGGTTTGTGTTCCTGGATGGTCCAAGACATCAGTTCTTAAGGGATGCACAATTGTACTAAATGTGTCAGCAACTTCACTCAAGTTTTAGAGGATACACCGCCTTTCTCCAAAACCCTTCCAATGTTCCTTCTGAATCCTTCTTACAGCAAGATGCTCAGAAGCAGGCAAAATACTTGAGGGGGGATCTGACCAATGCAGTACACAGCATGATTATTTCTTCCTGTGATTTGGAAAGGGTACTTTTGCTATTGTACTGTTTTTTTCATCAAGCCTTTTCCATCAATACTATTACCAGGTATCGTCTTGATACTCAACCTCTTGATTCTCAATCTGTGTTCCATAGCACTCCATGGGATGACAATAAATTCATGGGGACATATTTGATTACTTCATAACTACAGCATTCATGAGTGCACACAATTTGGGAACCATTATGGATGTCTTAACCTGAGAAAGTTTGAAAAACTCTGCCCTCGCCTACACCTGCCATTTTATTTTGCTCTTAAGTGAAAACACTATTGCATTTGACAGGGAGATAAGTAGCCCTCAACTTATGATCACAATTTATCCCAAATTTCTGTTGCTAAGCAAGGCCACTTTTAAGTGAATTTCTGCTCCATTTTACAACCTTTTTTTGCCAGAGTTGTTAAATGAATCACTGCAGTTGTTCAGCAAATCATGAAGTCATTAAGCAAATCTGGCTTTCCCAATGGATTTTGCTTGTTGGAAGCCAGCTGGGAATGTTACAGATGGTGATCACGTTACCCCGGGACAGTGCAACTATCATAAATATAGGCCAGTTGCCAAGTGCCTGAATTTTGGTTACATGACCATGGGGATGATGTAATGGTCATGAGTGTGAAACTGGTCATAAATCACTTTTTACCGTGCATTATAATTTTGAACGATCCCTAAACAAATGGTTATAAGTCAAGAACTACTGGTATTGGCAAAAAAAAAGTCAAGATAAATATGACAATCAAAGCCCAATTCCTTTTTGGGTGCATCATTAACTTTTTACAGATGATGCTGTTAATTGGAGGGTTGTTTTTTTTTGTTTTGTTATTTTAAGCTCATGTCTCTTAATTGGTCAAGTTGTTTTCCATTTTGTTTTCCCCTTGTATATAACTAGAAACTATCCCAGTAAATTTTGTGGCATCTGCAAATCTGAGAAATATTCCTGCCATTTCATCATCCAAGTCATTAACACAAATAGGGAAAAGAAGAAGTCTGTGTGGAACCCCATTTCGTACTTCTTTCCAGTCTGATGAAAAACCTTTGATGATCTGTCTTGGGGCATATTTTTTGAGCTAACCACATACTCGATCAACATACCATCCAGCCCACACAAAGCTAGCTTGATAATTAGAATGACACAGGGCAGTTTGGCAAATCCTTTGCTTTGGGTTCTCCAAATTAGCTTCATCATTTTATCTGTATTGTTTTACATCTTGAAATGTAATAAAAATTGTTGCAAAATTAGTAAGAGAAGGGTTATGCAAATATTTTTACTCCAATAATTATATGTACATACTCTGAAAAAGAATATCTAGAAAATATGCATTTGCTCATGGAAACAAACTTTTTCCAAATTACATATTCCAATTTTTTTTGATAAAGACAAGAAACTATTATCTAAAATGGATGGAATAACATGAAAAGAAGTTTGGATCAGATGAATTGGAATAAAAATATATGATATTATATTTCTAATAGTATTTGGCCTGATGAGTTCTATCAATGGACTGCTAAGAGAGATGCATCTGAAAAAAATTGTCAAATAAACAAAGAAGAAAGAATTTCCTTGTTAAGCCAATCCTGTATATGTATGTATGTATGTATGTATGTATGTATGTATGTATGTATGTATGTATGTATTAATATATTACATGGGGGAAATCATAGTATATTAGAATAAATTCAGTTTTATACCTCAGAAAACTCTGTAAGAAATCTAGAATGTTTCTGTTATTATATTCTTCTTTAAATTAGATAACAAGGGGGGAGTGTCCAATAATGATTTCATAAAGAAGAATGGGACCCATTTTTGTTTCCCTTTATTTTGGAATTTTATTTTCACTATTAAAATTTGTAATCAAACCTACAAGTACGTATATGGCAAATGAAGTCGTTATCTAAAATGTACGAAGACCAATTTACATGTTTGTGTACTATTTCTGCAATTAGTTCTCCTTAGATTTGGCAAAGAATGCCATTTGAAAAGTATATCTTTAAAAGTACAATTCTCTGTCTAACATTCAAGATGGCAGGCTTCCTGAAGCCAGCTGGGGTTGACAAATCTTTTAAATATTGCATCTAATCTTTTTTAATATTATAAGCTAAACCTCAAACCACTTGTTTTATTCTATAACTGAAATGTCAGAGAAGCTACAGCCACAACCTTATATATTCTTTCCTTAAACAAGACTCATTACCACAGTGGGAAATCTTCCTAACATTTGTTCCACTTGGTTGCAGGGGCTGCTGCTTGCTTGTAGTGCACTTTGCCCAGCAAAGTCATCAATGCATGATGAATGAAAAGTTTGTTCTTAAACCAGCTTTTGCAGAACCAGTGTTTTGTGGCTGAGAGAATGTGTGAGTAGTCCAAGGTCATTCACTTGGCTTCTTTGCCTAAAGGATGATTAGAATCTGTGTTTTCCTGCTCCTATTCTAGCACTTAAATTACTATGCCACATTGTCTCTCGCAAGGACAGTGGGAACTATTCCCGAGGAAAACACACAACAAGTCTTCAGTAGTTGTAAATAGTCTGAGACAATATCTGAAATGTGTAATCATAATTGCCCGATGCATACAGTAAACAATCAAAATGTTACTGGAATTTCAAATAGGTCCTGTAAATATACTTAAACAAGTAAACAAAAATATAAAAACTAATTTCAAAACAATATATTTTGAGTCTGAACCTACAACAAACAGATCTTGCTTTGGGAACATGGGGGCGGGGGGGGGGAATGCAATATTTTAATGATTATGATTTTAATTGCTGAATGAAATATGAGAGGAAAGCATGCACATTTGTCAAAGTAGAATAAAAGATCATGAAATATACAATCCACAACCACTGTCATGTCCCAGACAAAAAGAAATCTTGTAGAATGTAAGTGGAAGCTCTTCAATATATTTTTCAATGCATTTTTCAGAAGATTATTTGTACTTCACTTTATTTGAAGACATGGTTTTTACATTATTAAGTTTGGCAATTACTATTTCTTCTTTCTTATAATTAGGGAAAAAAACCCTTGCAAGTTGCCAAGTCGTGTTAAAACAACAACACTATATTGTTGCTATGGAACCAATGGCTGGGTTTGTTTATGACATGGTTTAAACTCAACAACATTATAATTAATTTAAGTTTAGTAGAATTAAATAGACAAGATGACCTGATACCTGGTGGTCTTAATCAACAGAGGATGAAGATAAAGCACCACACCTTTGAAAAATCCATTAATCAAAACAAATTACAGTATATGAAGAACATCAAAGCCAGAACCTGCGTGCATTCAAATAATCATAGGGGAGAGCGATATAGCTGGCATGGTATAGGAGGAAGGAAAATTGGGAGTAGCACTGGAGGGACCAGCAGCAACAGCAAGAAAAATACAGGTAAGCATAGCAAACAAAAGGGATGGGAGCGGGTGCATAGCTGAAAACTCCAGATTTATTCTGCTACAAAGATAGAAGACCAAGAAGTCATCAGAGATGGACATGCAGTACTGCCAGAATGATTCACAAGTGATTCAGACCTTGTACTTGTGCAACCCCTCCCTGCTAAAATATATCCTTAATTTGTTCAGGCTTCCAGCAAGCCTGGAAGAGAAGATGCTGCTTGTTTAAAAATTAGATTAACTTTTAGTAAGCGAATTCCTTAAAGCAGCTGATTCCAAGCCTGGGAAACAACCAACTGAATTAGTAAACATCAATGTGGGCTGCCCTTGCAGGTCAAAGCACCTTTCCTAAATTATTTTTGAAGTGTGCACAGGCATAGCCATCCTAAATGTTGACAGATGGGTGCTTGTTTTATTAAAAGCAGAACGATCTTGCTACCATTAGTGGTAAGAGACAGGGGTGCCTGCAAGCCACCCAAAGTCAAACCAGTGGTTTGACCACACAGTGAAAGCCGTGCTTTTTTTTTCCTATGTGTGTCATAAGATTCACATAAAAAAGGGTTGGGATTTTGATACTATGGCCATGGTCACCATCTTAATTATTTCTTCAGTGGTTTATCTTTGGGTTTAAGGCAGATGTGTCTTATGCAATTCCCCAAGCAAAGGAATAACTATCTACATAGCTTGTAGCTGTCACAGAAAGCCACTTCTTGTTTTGTTTTATTTTCCTGGCAGATCAAAACATTTCCACTAACCATCAGTTACCCAATCTCTCTGTCTTCACTGCTGATTTGATGGCAGCTGCCCTCAACTCATGAATTCTGAAAAAACTGTCCTCTTTCCTCATAACAGTTCTGGCTGAAGAAATCATCCAATGCATTTTGATTCAAGATCAGTCAAGTTAAAATAGTCTTTACGATATGGCTGATCCCAACAATTTCTTCTCCAGACTCAAAGAAATTTGATGGTGGCTGATTCCCTAACTTCCCTGGAACGGACATAGTAATGTATCTGTATGCATGCAGACATGCATAACACACGAAGAGGCAGAATAGCAATTAAGCTCAATTAAGCGCAGTAATATTGTCTATGCTTATTGCTTAATTAGAAGCCCGTGTTGCTGAGAAGACAACTTAAAATAAGCTGTGGGTTTCCTGGATGCATTTGTCTGGTTAATGGGGAAGAATGCTGCTAACCTGAGAAACAAGCAAGTATCTAAATAAACCAGCAGCGGCTGTTTTGAGAGTCCTGAGCAGCCAAAGATTATGACTAGCACTTTCATGCTTAATTGAAAGCCATGATAAGGCTGCTGTCCATGCAGTCTATAATTAGGTCTTAAATGTTAAGTTTATAGACGGCCCTGAAGTAAAAATGTTGGCAAAGTACTTGGCTTCATACTGCCCGTTAAACCATAATTTCTGTTTCTGAACCCAGAGCAATTTTTTTTTAAAAAGAGGCATTTTCTCCTGAAAGAACCATGCCAATATGCAATCTAAAGGAATAATTTAGAGTCGTCTTATAGGAGATGGGCAGCATAAAACTTTAATAAACAAAAATAAAATAAATGTAATAAATGAAATAATTTATATGCAATCTGTTACAATTCTTTCATTCACTCTCCTTCAAAAAATGGCATTAAAACATAGTTTTAAATCTTGAATGTTTAAAGTGCTTGATTTATGCAAGTGTTTGTTAGTTAAATCTTTTGCATGCCTCTCATTTTGTATTTTTTCCTGCGATTGTGTGTTTTCTTTTGTTTCACATCATAGGGTCTCTTCTAGATAGCAGGCATTTTCTTTCAAAAAAGAAAAACAAATGAATAGAATCCAAAAAATAATCTCTTTACATTGTTTTTTGCCCGAGATTTCATTTTCATTGTGAAATGAATCAATTGTGTATAAACTATTCAATTAAATTCAATCAGACTTCTGAGTTTGCTGCATCAGATATTTCATTTTATTCGTATTTGTCTAACTTAGTTTTCTGGCAATGCTTTTATTTTACTTGGAAAACAACAAAATACATGTTTTTACCCTACTAAAATGGAAAGTTAGAGTGAGCTGTGTAAGTTGCAATCTAAATACCAGAGTAAAAGTTGCATTGTCCATGAATGAAATTTGTATCTTCCTATTCAGGACTGGGGAAAACATAGAAAACAATAAGCCATTAAAACTGGGTTAAAATTATGGCACAGTAGTTAACTCATTTTTACACAGTTTTAAGAAATTTTGCAAGTTATTTTACATCCAGTACTATGACCAGAAATATAAATTATCATAATCAAAAAGCAACCTTTATTTACAGTATGTATAGAATTTGCATTAAGTTTTAATTCTAAACTCAACTAAATAAGGAGGCTCAAACTAGAGTTTTCAGGTTTAAAAATCAAAGAAACAAAAACAGGCATCGATTTCCTAAGAATGAAACAATAGGATTTTTCTCCACCACAAATGTATGGTTAAACCGACTAGGATTTTTCAGACAAATTGTGAACTGCATATCACAAAATTTGCACTGCAGCAAATTATCTAATTTGTGCCATTTGTGAGATTAGTGCATGAGTGTATTATGACTTCTACCAGACATCTCTTTCTGCAGAAATGTTGAGTTCTGCAAATTCAGATCTCTAGAAAAAAAAAACTTGGTTGTTAATTAACACACCAATTTTTACACCCTAAAAAATTATGCACATATACACGGAAAGAGTTTGTGGTTATATTGGTCATAATTCCACATTATGAAAATTACATTGTAATATGATTTTAAAAAAACTGTGTTAGACTAGAACTGAGAGAAACAAAACCTTCATTTGGCTTTTTCTGTAGAGGACAAGCACTCTAGAAATTGGGTGAAATCAGGGCAAAAAAATTAAATGGCTTTAATTTAAATGCCAATGCAATTAAAATGAACTTTATAGAGCTGATATAATTTTCACTGTGTACTCAGTATTTTCTTTGCATTCAGAGTAAAAGTGTCAATATAGCAACAAATTTGGGAGAGGGTCTGATTAATACAGATTTTAAAGGTTCACGTTTTCGTTTCCTGCACAAGGTTAATAGGAAAGTCCTGCTTACTGCACAAAGTTGCCCCATCTTCAAAATGAAGTTCTCCTGTTTCAACTATTTCACCTTTTGGGCAGCAAGTGTTTAATCAATGAAAATGAAAACTGACAGACGATGGCAACAAGTAAAGAGATTTTACCTTCTCAACATTGCAGGGTATGCAAATGGAGATCCTGCTATTCAGTATCTGTTTATACATTACATTGTCTGCTCTTGTGAGTGTGAATTTACAACTAGTACAAGATTCTTCCCCGACAAACTGGACGGACGCAGACACACACAGCCGACAAGCATCCCGCAGAGGGAAAAGAATTGCAAAAAATAATAATTCATGAATAAAATGAAACGCAGCCCCTTTTCAAGCAGATTTCAGGTTTCAAGAATGGAACTGTTCCCAGCTGGCTGGCTGTGTTTTTAAAATTCAGCTTTCTTCACAGCACCTTTTTCTGAAGAAATTACTGTTACCATGTAAGCATTTGACTGTAGTGGCTTGCGTTAACTTGCCTTGCTTAGAAATAACCTGAATGAAATGTATCCCCTAAAGAACTGCCAATCAACATTCACTATCCTGAGCGATTTCTCTGCGTGTGTCTATCGCACAGCATTATTTCACAGCTATGAAAATATACTTTTCAAAATCCATGCTAAAAGCCAGTGACATAAGGCTAAGCAGAAGTATGTAAGTATGTCCCCTTAATCTCAAGGTGTAAAATTCTTGTCAGGGATGCAGATGCTGGTGACATTTCCTGTCACTTGGGACTGAGCGCTCCGCTGATTCAATAAACCTACAAAAGTGCAACAGCCCTTGATGTCAGTTACAAGGTTTTACATACCTACCATGTGAGTGATTCTCAACTTCCCTGGGAATTTATTCAGATGTGTTTGCAGTCCACAACAATTCTTCTGCCCTCCACAAAACTGGTACAAAAGCACATCACTTACGAACCTTATGTAACTAGATTTTTTTTTGTATAACCCGAAAAGAAAATGTATTCTAGCTTTTAAAAATTATTATTATTTTCAGCTCTTAGTTTTGAATTGAAAAGATACCTGGCATTTTCTTTCCATGCTCAAAGTATACCTCAAAAAAGTCCTAACTTAATTGCTAATCAAGAAACTGCCTGAGCTTGTTATAATTATGTTTGCTTTCTAATTATGAATTGACAAATTATTTCAGTTGTTCAAGGACAGATCATTGTTTCTTTAAAGGCAGTTCATCATATTCTGCCAACCCCTTGATACTTAAATGAAGTTCTATACCGTACTAAAGCTATGTTAGAGTTATTCAATCCTAATTTCTTAATTAATATGTGGAGATATTTATGCAGTTTTTTAAAAAAAAACTTGAGACCCTAAATCTTCATTGTAACAAATTCTTCACCAAATTCTGCAGGACTGAATTAGTGTGCAAAAATGTCAGCACCAAACACCCAGACAGCATTTATATCTTCTCTGGACGTTGTGTTATTTAAAAGGCAGCTTTTACTAACCTTTTGCTATTCATCACATCAAAGCATTTTGTATTTATGTATGGGGATTTTCAAATCCTTCATTTTAAAGGAAAAATAAAAATGCTTCTACTCTCACATCAAGTATAACTTGAAGTTGAGCTTAAATGCTATACCAGTTTGTTTTCAGCCAACATATTTTATTCTCTTTGTAAAAAAAAAAAAAAAAGGTCTTCTTGACCACACATTCATCCTTAGCTAAATATAGTTTCGATACTGTATGTTTAAGAACGTAGAGGAGACCTGAGTGAACTTTTTATATTAGCCTTATTTCCATATTCTATAGTTCTAAAGAGTTATGAGAATATAAGCATTATTAACTCTAGAATGGTCACAAAAAGATATGTGGGATAAACAATGTTCTTCTGCCATTAATTCCTTTGCAGTCAAATTGGATATCCAGGTGTGCGGTTCATAGACTCATGGGTCATGGAGCTACAGATCCATGTGCTTGCTCCAAGGCCTACACGCCCAAAGGATCCCACCCCCTTAATGTAAATGTTAATGCACATGGCCAAACAAGCTTGCTTACTTCCCAGGAGCATAACTGACTAATGAGAATGCCCAGAAACTATGTACCAGGTGTGGCTCACCTCCAGCAGAATGCCACCCTGATTATTCCTTTTTCAAAGGTTGATGTACAAACTTCTCCGTGTCCTCACAATATAATGCTTAAAAGGCACTAGAATAATTATTAATGATGCAAAACCATGGGAAATAACTTTCATATCTGTGGTATCAGATGTACAAACATGTTGCAGATTTGTAGTGAATAAATAATGGCACCCAGGTAGATAGTACCAGCAATTCAAAGCACCTTTCCTTCCCAAGGGCTTTTCTTTAATGTGTGTTAAGACTAAGTAAGTCTTAGATACGGTTTTGTTTTATGGCAAACATTAGCAGCACATTATCTAGGAACGGAATGGCACAGTTTCAGAAATTGCATGCAACCCATAGCTTGACTAAGTCTCTATCTGAAATCATAAGGCTCTGGGGGGAAAAAACTTTCATCAATAGCCTGTGTATTCTTATAATGATGTCTTTAACAGATTTTGTACTATATGTTTCCCCGTATAATAAAAGCAGGATATAGACAG
>JANHFJ010008290.1:171290-182895 GCA_032468195.1 Cerberus rynchops
GTTGTCCCAGAAGGGCTTTTTCAAAAGGCAACTGATCTTCTTGGATGAGATGAGAAGCAAAATGTCTTCAAGAAAAAACCAAGTTCAGTTGCTTTTGAAAAAAGCACCTTTGGGTTAGGGCGCCAGGAAAAATTGCATTTATCAGCAGCCCTTTGATCAAAGGAGCCCTTTGTTTGGAAAACTTAATAAGAATCACAGAAAATTTTAATTTTATCCAACCAGTGCCACCACTGGAGGTAATATAAAAGAAGAACTTGAAAGGGGGAAATGTGAATATTCGCACCAAGTAGCTTTTACAAAATCCTGTATTTTATTTTACTGAGTACTAATTTTAACAAATGCTCTTTGGAACATTTACATCAAGCTGCTGGGGATTTGAGGAAAGTATATAGGTGTTTAGCTCTATTTCTCTATTATCTGAATCTTGGAAAGGCCCAAAAGAAGATTTTTACATAGTGTGAAACCCTCCCCCACAAAACAAGGAAGAAATATAAATCAGTTCTTGAAGTTGTGTAACTTATTACTTCCTCCTAGGAGCAATGGGAAAGAAAAGGAAATATGTATTGTGTTCCAACAAGACAATATAGTAACTAGGGTTACATGATCTGTGCTGCAAAAACCGTGACAACAATTGATGGCAGCAAGAATTAAAGTCTTCTATATTTTTTACTGAAAGTCAACCACATTTTGCAGTCCAAATATGAATTTGCTGAATAATAGCACAACAGTCTCTCATCTTTTTATATTTCCACTTCCATATTCTGGTCAGTGGGAACATGGGCTTCTCAACAAATTTCAGTGTTAGTTCATTCCAATTTTTATTTAGGATGTTTTAACAGCACCATTAAATTATGGCTTAAATCAAAGCCAAGCTTGGAAATAATGAAGATGTTTTTAATAATCCTGTGTTGTGTCCTGCTGTTTAAAGTTTGAGATCAGCCAGGAAATAACAATGCTATTACAATGAGCAGCTTATTAATTATTTTAAGGATTAAGTTGCCAGTCCTAGTTATGTTAGGGTTATTAGCATGATGTTCTATGTATGATAATTAATACCTTGGATGCTAAGACTCAGAGGAGGACTATACTTAAAACTGTTACCCTGCGGCATAGAATACATTTTGGGTGATCTTTTTTAATGAAAAGATTTCAGTCTAATTAATGTTCCAACCTATTTTTCTGGTCCCTCGTTTGGAACCATATAAGTGGGTGCTAAGTGTTCTGACAGAACAGCTGACTATGCAAGCTCAAGTTGTCCATACAAGGAATATGGTGTTGTTACTGAGATGAGAGAAGTGATAAAGACATGGAACAAGGGCAGAATATCCTGTCTCAGAATGTGGGCTCAGATGGAAGACTAAGAAGAAATATATATTCAGTCCTGGACAGTGGTGGAATTCAATTTTTTTTACTACCGGTTCTGTGGGCGTGGCTTGGTGGGCGTGGCTGGAGGGAATGTGATAGGTGGGCAGTTTCTGTAAGCAGGGCAATTATGATTAAGCTAGAAACAACACCAGAATGTTTTTTTCCTGCCTTCCTTATAGGATTAACCCTGTAAAGTGGAAAAAAACCAAAAAGACATTTCTTCTAACAACCGATTCTCCGAACTGCTTAGAAAATTTACTACCAGTTCTAGTGAACCTGCTAGAACCTTCTGAATTTCACCTCTACTCCTGGCTGATTAACATTTATCTGCAGAATCTTCCATTCACAATAGGCTTTCTCTGAAACATATTGCTTTTTTCAAATTCCATCTTCTACTTTCTAAAGACTTTCTAAAGTGATAAATCACTTACTCTTTTTAAAAAAATCTGAATTTGTTAAATGAAGTATAACAAATAATAATAATATATTAGTGATTATATTTGGCATTTTGAAAGTTTTGCCATACAATCTTTTTCTTCTCTTTTTCCATCACGCACACTTTCCCTTTCTCACTTTTCAAAAAAAGTACAAAAAAGATAAAATGGTAACCCTGATCCAATCCAAGACAGTGAATGGTGAATGGAGTCAGGACAACAATCAAACTTTAGATAAAGAAGAAAAAAATGGTTTCCCTCATCAGTAGATAGGCAGCATTCTATAAAAATCTGATCAAGCATTAAATATATAACATATAGGAAGAGAATACATTGCTTAAGAACCAAGATAAAATTTGTTTGTAAAAGTGTCTAGGATTTAAATTGTAAATTGATGGGGGTTTTATGGATTAGTTGATAATATCTTATTTAATTAGATTAGGAACAATTATTGTGGTTAATTAATATTTGACTGTAACAGAAACTGCGGTCCTATTTCAGATAAATACTTTGTTAGGAATATTAAGAAGTAGGCCCAATATAGGATAAGAAGAATTGGAAGAAATACTTGTCTTATGCATAGTGAGGTAGTTTTTATTCTCAGAGCATAAGGAAATCAATAGCTCTGGAACTGATGGACTTTATAATTTTGCTATTGATGGGAATGATCAAGACGCTTAATCAATTGTTTCATCTGCTTCGCGGACTGTCAGGATGTAATAAATCTGGATGGAAAATTTCTGATTTGATCAGAGTTTATTGTGAGGCCAAAAGAATGGCATATATAAGCCTTAAAACAACAGTGTTTCTGCTACAGAATCCGCCGTTACAGTCTCAGGCAACGGAGACTGCCATTCCGCAGAATTCTTATGTCAACAGGATCAGTAAACAAGTATTAATGTTTCTTCTGTTGAAATCATCTGAGGGGAATTCAGAGCAGTTAGCTGCAGAGAGCAAAGGATAAGATGGGAGAGGAGGATTGTGTCAGCCTCGGGACGCCGGCGGGATACAGCTGATAGGAGAAGGTAGAGAAACAGCTTCAAAGATGAGCAATGTCTCCTCACAGGAATGCTGTGCAAATTCTATGCTCCTTGTAAGAGGGTCAATAGCAGCATTTGGTGGGCTTTAAGTGTCCGCTATGCTAATAAACACACCATCCTCAAAGCCAATAAACAGGGCCTCTGGGCAACATTAAAAAAATGCCTTGCATTAGCAGAAGTTTGTTATAAAGCCTGGCTTCTGAGTGCCTGGAGTGCCAAAAGATCCCCGCCCCCAATCCCATCTGCTCCAACCCCACCATCTCCTCTCCAGCCGTCTGTTTAGTGTCACTCAGTTGGGATGGATCCTGTTAAAGATCTGTTGTTCACTGAAGACTCTAAGGTGTCTGGAATGCCAGCCTCTAATCATAAACACTACAGCTGGCAAGGATGTGATGGGTAGGGGGTGGGGGTGAAATCACCTTGATCCAGCACACGTTTGCTTTGATGTGTCTGCAGCAAGTTTGCTGCCCAAAGAAAAAGGCGCAGGGATCTTTTTTTTAAAGCCTTCCCCCCCACCCCAACTAAAAAAATAATAATAAACTGCAGAGTCTTGACATACCCAAATCATAACCATATGACTGTCAGTTCCATGGCTAGCTTCTTTGTGTGCGTGTGTGTGTGTGTGTGTGTGTGTCTGTATCTCTAAAAAGAGCCCAGAGAAGAAGAATCTGACAATGATAACATGAAACAGGTTTGAGAGATAATGGGAAATTCAGAAGAAAATATGTCCAAAAGAGAATTGGACTGCCGTTACCAAAAATGGAAAAAAATATCTCCTGCCAAAGATTGTAGTAAACTTAAGCAAGATGATGTTACTTAACAGATATACTTAACTGGGGGTGTGTGTGTGTGTATTGTCTCCTTACAGTTTACATTCGGATATTGCAGATAAACACCTCTTACCCTTCTTGAGTTTTGAAGGAAGCTATGTAAAATAAAACAATTTTTATTTGACCTTACATCAGCAGACTAGACTATTATTTCTGTGGAGTAATAGAAAGAACATCCCCCCTAATGTTACTGTACCATAAATTCTTTTAGCATTGATAGCTTAATAAGCATATGGATATGAGGAAAAAGAGAAGGACCTAAAGGAGCATGTCACGCTGTTTTTCTAATTGTGGGATCCTAATCTTATGTAAATCAATAGACTAGGCCAGATTATAAAAAGCATTTGGTCTAGGCCAGGGGTGTCAAACTCACAGCGTCATGTTGTCATCGTGTGACGTATCGCAACTTTTTTCCCATTCGCTAAACTGGGGGCCAGAGTGTGATGCATCTGGCCTGCCAGCCTCAAGTTTTGACACCCCTGGTCTAGTCAGTTTTCAAATCTAAAAGGGAAACTGCACAAAATGAGTAGCAAATTAACTTGATGGCATATCCTCATGCTTTCAGAAATTTGGACGGATGGGGCAGAGGAAAGACAATCAAAAATTGTTTTAACTTTCTCCAAATTTGGGGAATGATTTATTGATTTTTCTGACAGACATGCAGGATAGTCATGCATATATACATGCATACCGTTAAAATAAAAAAAATTATCACCTGGATGATGATGCCTAATGCAATTGCCAGCAGGCTTTACGTGCTGAAAATAAAGTTATAGGTACAATGTGAAAAGAGGTAGTGGTGACTTGGTTCTTCAGGAATATCCCATTTGGGCAATAAACATGAAAATGGAAAAATACTGCCAACTTTCACTTCCTTCTGACTATCCCTAGTGGCTGTAAACCACTCTAAGAAAGCATTTCTTTGTCTCTTAAAAAGAAGGGTGGCAGCTGGGAGGGGTCAGCAGAGATGAGAGTAAAACGCTATTCCATGGCAATAACCCTTTGGAACAAATTGACCTGTGCAAATTCATCTGTAAATTTTTCTAATAGCTTGAAAAAACTTTGAAAGCATGAATGGTGGCCCTGAGTGGGTACCTTGATGTTTACTGTTGGGTGATTCATTTTGAGAGCCGTATTCATGCAAATAAGGACCCTTAATGACCACTCACAAGCAAGAGTTTCATTGGCCATTATAATATTAATCCTTGTCAAAAGTTTAGAGAGAAGCCCCTTCTATTTTAACATTCATTTAAGATCAAAGCTGAATGAATGACTGCAAAAATAACCATTCTGTATGTGCTTTGGCAAAACGTTTTAATTTTTTCCATATCAAAAATAATAGGCAGAGATTTCTTCCTGAAGAGCAATGTAATTTGAATGAAAAATTGCATTCTGAGAGGTGCACAGTAATGAGGCTCCCTGGACACTTATGATAGCTAATCCATATTTGGTTTAAATCAGAATCAGAATAATAGAAGTTAGCAGTGATTTTAATATGACTCAGAAAAGAAGATTTAAGTGATGAGAAGCAGGGATTCCAGAAACAGACAGACACCAGAGTGCACTTTTTGTTTAAGTTTAGTACTAGTATGTGCTGGATCACGTTACACCGCTTCATGTTGTACCGTGTCATCCTGACACAACTGAAGCAAAGGAAAAGTGACATATTGTCAGTGAAACATAGCCTGGGTCTCAAGAGAAGCTAAATCACCCTCTGTGTCATAGCTGGAAAATTTGGGAGCTGCCTTCCAAACCTATCTGAGATTCTGCAGGCAATCTGGAATGACAAGCATTCTTTGAAATCCCACCGAAGGCTGCAGAGTCAGATAAGTTTCAGATTTATTAAGTTTATGCACAGTTGTACCAGGGAAGGGGGCATGTATATCTTGCCAACAGTGAGGCAGGTGAACTCAAGATTATGAAAGGATATGTGTGTGTGTGTGTGTGTGTGTGTGTGTGTGTGTGAAATGACTGTTTCTTCTGTGTACTGAAATGCAACAAAAAACTAGACACAAATGGAAGGTCACTCTTTCCCAGTCTAGTGCCATCCAGATATATGTTGGGTTGCTGCCATGTCCAGCCACTGTCTTTTCAGGACTTGTATTCTACCTGCCATCAGAAATTGCTTGTCATCTCAAAGGAAATTGTGACTGATGTGAGTTTCACAAACTGGCAGAAGCTTTGAGTGGGCTGATGCTGCCTTATAGCTAGAAACCGAGAACAGACACGACACAGATTAAGGGGGCGGGGGGGGGAGAGGGAAAAAAAGAATTGATATCTGTCCAGATATCATGCAGACACTGCAATCGTATCTGTCTAATGTGACAAAATATCAGTGCTGTAACCATCCTAATTGCAGGGTGGATTGCAAAAGCTCAGCTGCATATCAGCTGAGCAGCCAGGCCAGGTATTTGCACCAATAAAATGGGGAGGTGTTAAAGAAAAAAAAATACACAATTGATGGGAAACAATTATCTTGACAATCAATCAAAACAACCTTTAACCCCCCCCCCCTTAGAAATGCTTATAAAATCCTCCTCTTCTGAATTCCTCCCTGGATTTCAGGGTTTTGCTTTGATGGATATTTTACTGGAGCAGAACCAATTAATACAGAAATCTGTGGTTCTTCCAGAGATACCTATCAGAAATATGGCAAGAATTTTTTAGAATACTAAAATATGAAAGAAATCCTGGGTGGATATTAGCAATTAAAAATAAACACAAACTGCTTTTAAAAAAATACAAAAACCCACCTGTGTTAATATACTATTTTTTTTTAAAAAAAAAAATTCTTCTTACTAATATAAAATTGCATAATTAGCTACCCATGGATTTGTAGGGGAACAAAAAGAAAAAAAAAACACCAGTTATCCCATTTTAACAGCATCTTAGTAAACACACATATACAGTATACTTGCCGTTTCTGAAAGTGTTGGTGGTATTTGTATGTATGTGAGATTTAATTATACTTCACAAAAGTTTTATCATAAAAAAATCCACTTTTTAAAGTAATAAAAATAATTTGGTGGAGATTTTTTTTTTACTGTTAAGCATTATTGTTAGAGACTTGAGGGCATATATTTATAATGTTGCCAATATTCTGAAATCTTAATTCTTCCCAGCAGACATTTCTTATCTGACAGCTTCTATCAAAACGACAGAAGAATAATGTTCTCAGGTCTCCATTCCTCCAAAAAGTTTTGCAGATATTATCAACAGGTAGAGATCAACCGTAAAAAGCCCTGTTTACCTCTGTAAACATCAAAGGGAAAAAAAGCTTGAAACTGCACCCAATTCTCCCAGGGCAATGGAATCCCACCTGCTGACCATGTCATGTGTTGGATCTTATTAGAAGTCATATCAAATACTACGTATTTTCCCCAAAGGAAGCATCGTTCCCCACCTCTTAATTTCAGGAAAGATAGACAAGAGCTATTAACCAGAACTGTGCTTTCAGTGAAGAAACAAGCTCCCTGAAACATTTGCCCGAGATTTGTACTTTAAGGAAGCAATTAGAATGCGGTTTCTTCAGAAGATGGCAGAAAACTTCAAAGAGAAAGCACAGAAATCAGTTGCATTCCCCTGTCCAAGCCAGTTGCCGCCTTTCTGCAAACAGAAAAATCTGTTCAGATCTCAAGGTGCAAACTCCAGCGAGACAAGTGTGTGTCCACAAAGCATCCAGATACCAAAACTGCAGCCTCAATTACAACTAATCAAACAAAGAATGCTAGATTGGGCCATAACTCTCCCACAGCTCACTGTGTTGAGAAATTAAACCCTGTTGTGAAAATAAATTGTGGCTCTATAAATGACAGAAAGAGGATGCCCTTTCAGAAATATCCGGAATTTGCATGGTTGAAAAAAAAAAGTGCAGTTGTAAAAAAACACATTTCTGGAATGTTGTATGTGACATTTGTTCCTTTTTTTTTTGAAAATTTGAATATTTTGTTTGAAAATTTGAATATCAAACAAGGCGGGTATTGCTATTGATGGAAAAATGGACTGGGAAACCATTTAGAAAAATCTATAGTAGCATTATATGAATCAACCCCATTTTGTCTTTCTATTTCTTCTATATTAATTAAAAAAACTTATTAATGTGCTTTCCAGCTTTAGTTCACAATACCCAAATCTCTGGAATGTTAAAGCAAACACACATTCACTCGCATGCACTAGAAGCAAGACTATTCAGATTCAACATAAACTAGGGACAAATTTTTTCTTTCTACTTGTTGTCATTTCACTAACATCCAGAAGCAAACTTAATCTTGTGAACTCACAATCAGCAGTTGGGGGGAAAGTAAGCAACAAGATGGGAGCTAGAGAAAGAAGTAAACAAAATAGCTGATTGTGAAAAGTTATATGTAGCACTCAAAGGTGCTTTTTTGAGAGGCAACTGGACTTCGTTTTTCTTTGAGGATGTTTCGCTTTCAACCAAGAAGCTTCATCAGCTCTGATTGGATTGGTGGGAATGGAAGGATTTATATTCCTTGCAGACAGCTGGTCATTTGCATTCTTTGAGACAGTCATTGAGGACACCTGGAGGTTTATCTGTGACATCAGGGTCACCTGAGTGGTGCAAATTGGTGTGGAGCCTTCTTGGAACTGTTGAAAGGACTGTGTTGTAGACTGGAGATAAATGATGCCATATCCTTCCCCTTCTGTTAATGAGGTCTGTTCAATTTTGACCCCTCTTTCAAACCAGTGGTCCTCTCTGTTCAAAATGTATTTATAGACATTTACATATAGTAATTATTTTGCATCCAGTCCTTTCAGATTCAGCTAATAAGAGTGGGAGTGGTGAGTAGATGGTAAATAATATAGTAAAACAGGAATTGCTAATATCAGAGTGTACATCTATACACACACATGTACGCACATGCACACATGCAGATACATCCCTATTTCCCTATGGTCAAAAGGCTTTAGTAAAGCAAATTGTGATGTTCCAAAATTCAGCCTAGCTTTCTGTCATGACCTGAACATTTAACCAATTGCAAAGATTCTCAGGGATAATACCTTAATACATCTTGTATATGCAGTGGGCAAGTGGGTTTTTGGTGAAATGGAAATATATGGGTCTTTTAAAAAGTCTTAATGACCTCAACACAGCCTCTGGCCTTTTGTTACTACTTACTGTTCTACAAAGTCATTTCTGAGTTATCTTATTCCTTCTTATTGGCCACACAAAACACCTGTGTGTAGGAAAGCAGAGTTTTACATCAGTTTTTGCATCTCTGCCAGGCAGCTACTACACTAGTTTGCAGTCACCATTTTTCTAATGGATTTCTAAAGTCATTGGGTGCAGATGTTTGTATCAGAACAGCTTTTCTTTCTGTCTGTCTTCCTTTAGTCTGTCTTTAAAAAACAAAGACAATAAAAATATTCCTGCACACCCTTTGCCACTTAGCTTTCCATATTCCCCCATACACACACACCCCAAGACGATCTATGACAATATCTTTTAAACCCCACCAATAATGAGCCTTTGGCCTGAGGCATTTGTTCATTATATAAATCAAATAAGCTCCAGAAATAGACACAGAGGGACTAGTAATGCCCAGTGAATTCTTAATGCTTGGCTAAAATGATTTGGGTGCATTGCATGCAGATGTCAGGTATTTAATAAAGAGCTCCATTGTTCAAGCCCTCCTCCATTGCTTCCAGCAATCCTTCAGGAAGAGAGGAGGAAGGGAAAGACAGCCATTCCAGCTGGGCTTGGAACCTTGTTTGAGTCAGGAAAACCACAGCTCATAAGCAAAGAGGAAGCATAATGTTCTACAAGGACAAAACATTAGCAAAAATGTCACTCAGCCCCAGTTCCACATGTTGGCTGCCATGGCCTCTTCCTTCAAGCATGCCCGATTGATATAAATTCCATCTGCTCAGCAGCCAAGTGACAGAGAAGGAATAGCAGCATCTGGTCTCTATTGCTATCGGGTTTTTGTTCCATGTTAACCTTAGCTAGAAACATATGAAGAGATGAAAATGTTGGCAAGCAACTCAAAGGCTGCACTGGCACAAGAGAGGCTTTCTGATGCTTTTCACACTTCACTTTGGATTTTTACAGAGAAAAAGGCGGAGGAAAGTTGATAAACTCGGCTTGAGGAGCCAAGGCCTGGAGGTCTTGGAGTGCAGCAGGTTTTGTATATTGTTGAAAACCGAACAGCAGAATTTCTTTTCAAAGGGAAACAAAAGTTAACAAAGAATGCCAATCTACACCGAGTCCCATTCAATTCAATGGCTGTTATTTCTAGGTAAGCGTGTACAGGATTGCACTGCGTGAGAATGTAACTCTATAACTAACTTTCTCCTTCTAACCCCCCCTCCTTTTACATATCCACTGGTTTGGATCTGCTCCCAAAACACTTCATATTCTCTGGAAGAGCATCTGGGAAATACCAGAAGAACAAACCTGATTAGTCCTTGATTAACCCTATGATGTCTAGCAATGTGGTTAATTTGCTGAGTTAAGCCTAGAGAGATAAGGAGTAACACATTTTTTTTTAAAATGGGGCTACTACAAATAATTGGGTCCATGTAAAGAAAAAAAAGGAATTCTTTAATATAGGCAGTAAATTATGCAAATAGATGAGAAGAAGCAGTTACAGAGTTGAATCTCCACTCTTGTGATGCATGCAAAGACTACAATTACTGAAAGACTTGAGAGGCTCAAATAATTCATTTCCCCATATTTACATAAAATTATTTATATTAGAAACAAACGTAGCTTTTACTTATTTGTGCATTCTCCCGATGCTATTGGAGCATTAGAAAGTCATCTCATTTGGGAGATATGGCCACAAACTCCCAGAGAAAGTGAATGAACAGCAATTAAAATGATATCATAATTCATTCCATACGCTCTAGAAGATGTGGAATAGTGAGAAAACATAGTGAGTTGTTCCAGAGTACGCATAAATTTATAATAAAGTCTTAAGATGCTTAATTATTGATTCAGAGTTAAGAGAAGCTTTTATGTAACAAACAAAACAGGAAAACACCACCATGAACTTCCCATCATCCATGTTCTGTCATTCACTGTCCATTAGTATGGACAATGATGTCCATATATAGCTTTCAGAACCAAACATCCTGTGTAAAAGAGATGTAATAAAGCCTATATGTTACCAACAGACAATCCCACGTCACTAAATACTTTGTGTATCTATCCCTTTTCCACAGTTGGATCCATAGAAAATTAGCAACAAAATAGGAGCTATGAAATTATGTACATGATTGTACATGAAATGATTGTACACAGATACTTAAATAATATTGGAAACATTTCCTTTCTTATAAAAATGCTTTGGGATTTTTTTTAAGGAAAAGGTGTTGCTATTTCTTGATTATGAAATGTTATTTAATAACATTTAACAGTTATTTTTAAAAGTCCTTTAAGTTTTACTGTCTACCAAGCTTTTTTGTGTCAGGCACACACCGTAGACAGAGATGTGTGTGTGTGTGTGTGTGTGTGTGTGTGTGTGTGTGTGTGTGTGTCTGATTTCATAACAACCAGAAATTATGAAAAACAAAAAAACCGAGGATTGAATGTGAACATTTTCCTCTCAGAAAACCTGGGAATCTATGATGGTAAGAAGCCTAGATTGAAGCAATAAGCAGGTATATAACTTTCCCTTAAAAATCTGAATACGGTTCAAATAAGTGATGCATTGGATTTCATTCAATGTGTGAGGTGGCTTGTGGGAGAAGCTCCTTCCATCTGGTCCCCATATGCTAACAGTGGTGAAAATTCTTAATTTAGTCCACATGGACTATGAGATAGCGTTTCTTAAATACTCTTGAAGAGCACCGCTGAATTAGAACATTATGTTTGTTTGTTTATTAGATTTTTATAACGCCCCATCTCCCAAGGGACTCGGGGCGGTGCACAGCAAGTAAAAAATACATAAATACAGTTTAAAAAACAATTTAA